>JAEMON010000012.1:10348669-10359116 GCA_030264115.1 Lygus lineolaris
TTGTTCGCTAGCTCAACAAAATATGGTTTTGATATGCTGGTAGGTCCATAGATTCACTATTTTCATCGAAAATTCAATTTTTTATCATTCAAAATGAATCGGGAGTGTCCCTATTCGATTCAGCGTGAAAAACTACCAGGAAAACGATACCTACTTAACTCCTCAAGTCATGGTCAGGTCGTCAACGCCCTAAAACACTCGATTTCCTTGAAAAAACCACGTTTTTGTTTGCATTAACCCTTTGGCGGGCGCGCAGCCGAACTGCGGTCGGCAAAATCACCATTACTTGAACTATTCGGTTCAAGAGAAAATTCAGGGGTCGAGGGTGACAAGTATTCTTCTTCTATCGGTTCTAGAATCGATTGCTATGCTTCTTTGCATTTTTTGTGCCTTTCCCAGGGTTCTGTGAGTTTTCAAAGTTGATGGTTATCCGTTTGCCGTACTTTGTCCAGCACGCGCCCCCTACTGTAACCTTTATTTGTGAGTTTAAACAGTTTGTGTGCGAAAATTACTGCGAAAAAATAATCACTTGTGACAACTGCTCAGCTGCGGACGATAATATGGCGGTTGATGATGTGTAAACCAGCCAGTAGTAAAGTCAAACTACGAATGTTTGTTGTTATGTAATACACAATGTTGATACTGGGCTGCAATTTCTAAAACACTACTCATGATACCTACTTGATAATTTCAGTGTTTTGATTCATATTTGTTCTCAGTAGCTAGGTATACGATTGTGGTTTGTTCTTGAGAGTAAGTACTTACCTATATTTTATGTAGGTATGTAGTAAATTTTTTGCAATTTTGTGTTTTATTCAGACAGCTACAATTTGTGTAGTTTAATGCGTACACTGCGTATTCCCTTTATAAAATTAGTTAGATTGTATGCAGAAAACCCATGAAATGCGTTGCCGAACTGAGTTCGCGCCTGGTTGTGTGATAGAAAATCGCGCGCCCGCCAAAGGGTTAAGACGTAATTTTCTCCTCTGATTACCGTGATAAAATTAATTTTGATTATACCGTTGGAAAGCTGAGATCTAAGAAAACTACGTTAAAAAGGTCAAAAAGCGGATTTAAAAAAGTAATATTTTGGAAACTTCTCAAAATTTTGAATTTGACCTCATTTTGTAGCTGTTGGAACTGCTAAAAAATTCATGTTTTTGCATCAGAGAGATAGGAAATTTAGCGGTATTTCCAACTGTGTTCTCAGATTTTAACTTACTTACCTATCAAATTAAGGAAGTTATGGCCATTTTAGTGCCGCAAGGTCGAAAATACGAAACAAATCTTAAAATTAAAAAAGAGGGTTTTGAAGGGGTTAAAAAAATTGCTAATAGACACTTTTTGTTGCAAATTAGTCGTAGAATCGATCCCTGTACTATTTCGAGTCGAGTCTGATACACCATGTATGCGTTATTACCCTAATGCATGTACGGTATTACCCAACGTTAGGGGGAATGCCGTAAAAAGATTTTTTTTTAAATTCTTTGGTAATGTCACCCTACGGATAATATGGGTAACTGGGTCAATAAAGGAGACCGCAATGAAAACTAGACTAATTTCCATAGCGACAGGTCGAGGATTTTTTTTTGTTTCCATGATTAGTATTTGCCCTGTGCCTTGCCACAGTTAGGTATACACCATTTCCCCATCTTCCCCTACCTCCGACAACAATGGTTTCATCTTGTGGCGTAATTGGTAACCAGCTTGAACATGCATGGTCCAACACGGGGATTGGAGGCGAGGATTCGTCGAGGGTCGAGATTCGTTATTCTTCTGGCTGGCAAAGTACCTACACACACTCGGGGTGAAGATAAATGGATAAAAATATGTCGTCCCATTCATCATCGCAACGTCCAGCGATACGAGTCGACGAGTATAGTAGAATCGAAGGAGGAAAGTAGAAGAGAAGAACCGTTGACTGCTGGGAAATCGTTTTGGAAGGATACCAATCTCGGAAGAGGGATGGTCGAAAGAGGGAATCCCAGCCTTCCCGCTAATATAGTTCCAGATAAAGTTTATCGCTGCAATAATTCTTCTCTCTACAGTAGAAGTTTCTCTGTTTCAGCCATTAACCCTACCACGAAGTGTTGTTCAACAATGTTCAAAAGTTACGATGAGAAATAAAGCTCCAATTTGTTTTATAAACCACAGCCGAAGGTTCTAAACTACAAGAATAAACCTTTGAGAAAGAGGAAGGAAATAATATTCTTTTAACCACCCTTGAAATTTCCCATTTTACTTTTCAAAATATGTAGACCCAGAAATTCGAATAAAGAAACAACCGTTTGTTCTCAAACAAAAGTTTGATAATGAAAAAAGGGGAAAAAATTATTTAATTATCGATTTATATAGGAATTCTTGGGCTGATTCCGAATACCTCTATAATATACCCCATGTACCTATGCATAAAATATATAATTGCTGCTGAATGGTCAAAAAACTAGTAGTCGACTATAAAGGGTCTAAACCGTAGTGGGAAAGGTTTGAACCTAAGTGGTGAAAGAACTAAACCTAAGTGGAAAAGGACTAAACCTAAATAGAAAAGAACTAAACCTACGAGGAAAAAGCCTACAATTAAGCGGAAAAGGACTGAACATAAGCAGAAAAGGACTAAACCTAAATGGAAAAGGACTAAACGTAAGTGGAAAAGGTCTAAAACTAAGAGGAAAAGGAATAAACTTGAGTGAAAAAGGACTAACACTTAGTGGAGTAGGACTAAACCTATGAAGTAAAAAAGGTCTAAAACTGAGAGGAAACGCAATAAATGTAAGTGAGAAAGGACTAACACTGAGTGGAGAAGGACTGAACCTATGAAGTAAAAAAGGTCTAAAACTGAGAGGAAACGCACTAAACGTAAGTGGGAAAGGACTAACACTAAGTGGAAAAGCACTAAAACTATGAGGAAACGGACTGAACCTAAGTGGAAAAGGTCTGAAACTAAGAGGAAAAGGAATGAACCTGAGTGGAAAAGGACTAAAACTAAGAGGAAAAGGAATAAACCTGAGTGGAAAAGGACTAAACCTAAGTGGAAAAGGTTTAAAACTAAGAGAAAGAGGACTAAACCTAATTATTGGAAAAGGTCTAAACTTAAGTGGGAAAGGTCTAACACCGTGGAAAAGAACTAAACTTAACTGGAAGAAGACTAAAGCTAAGTTGAGAAAGACTGAATCCAAGTGAAGAAGGACTAAACGTAAATGGAGGGGTGCTTAATGATATAGCCAAATTACGACTTACTGTATTTATTGCGGGGTAAGGAAGACCCATGAACCAAACACTCGTACAAAGAGCCATTTTTTTTTTTTCTATCTAGAATGTTCAGAGAAAATTTGGTTCAATTCGATGACCCCAACGCTGTAGCCACTCCGTAATAAATGGTTGTGTAATGATTTGCATCGTTTTCCGCTTTATTCCAAAGATTTTTCGAAAACTTTAATAATAATCCAAACTCTTCCTTCAGAGTCTCACTTCGAAACCGTTGATAAACATTATCGTACTTTATCGTTAGAGAAACGAGGGGTGGTCGTGACGTCAACCTAATCTACGATATTAACCGATTAGCTTTCCCGACTCCGCTAAGATGATGAATAGCTTCGTGAAGCCAACTTCCTGGAAACTGTGATAATTAACCAAGACCAGAAGCCGATAATATTATCAGGGCACCTCGAGGAAGCTCTCCTTAAGGTATGTCATACCTTAGGATAATATCCATACAAGTTTTGGTTTATTATTTTCAATGAAATGACAAATGAGGGAACAAGGTAATTATTACACAACGGTTTATTGTTTTTATATAGCATTTCCGAATTTAGTTAGACTTTTTCCATATAGGTTTAGACTTTTTCCACTTAGATTCAGAGCTAGAATCCGCAAACATTATGCAAATATTCCATTCCGTTGCCGAATGACAAGTGAAGTCAATCACACCCCATAAGCGCTGCCATCTAGCGAAAAAAAATCTTACTAAAATCGGGGACAGCCTTAAATCGAGTTAAATTGAGAAAATTGGCAAGGTGGTTGAAAAAAAGCTATACAACACAAAACAAAAAGTTCATAATACAAAAAGTTCCCTTCTCTCTACTGCCAATCAACTGTCATCCTGCTGTCAACTTATTGCCTTTTAAACAAACAAAATACAAACATCACAACACTCTACGTTTGTCATCATCAATGGAACGGTTACATCCACTTGTCAGAGATACCCCTGGGTGATGGTAACGCTATTTCTACACCAATGTCCCACATTGGGTAGACACAGTCACTATTCTGTGACATCCATGCCTGAAGAGGGTGACCATCAATAAGGCTCCGAAATATTGCGAAATAAAAGAAGTTAAAAAACCGACTGGTGAGGTCATTCATCCTGAATCATTGAAACATCGACCAAGTCAAAAAAACCATCGAAGTTGAAAAAAAGGTTTTTTGAAAAAATGGATTTCAACAAAGTAACACAAAGGGAAATTAAATGATATGTAAGTTTATTCTCATAACGAAAAAACAAAACAAAAATTTGCATGAGTTAATAAAGCACACAAAAAAGAAGAAAAAAAATACACATGTCCTATCCAAATTATAAAAAGTTGGCAAATTTAACCTATTTGGTAACACACAGTTACCAGAGTAAAATATTGCTCGGTTTTAGGCGTTGCCTGTGTTACCGAGCAAGAGCTATTTTCTGGTCATTATTGCTAAATTTATTTATATACTCACGCACAACGGAATATTTAGGTACTTATTAACTTATGTTAATTATACAAATGGAGAAAAAAACAAATAGATAACTTGTGAGGGTTGTGAAGGGTTCCCTTTCTTATTTTATAATCATACCTACTATTCGAAGAAAGTAATTACCTTACTCTTTACTTGATTAACATAAATAGCAACTCGTCAATAAACGTTTGGATTGGGCGGGTTCCTGTATAATTCGCCAAGTAAAAATCGGTTTTTGTACTGAACATGAACTGAAAAGGGGTATAAAATAAGATTCTTTATAAAAGGGGTGTTGCTGCCATCTTCTCCAGGGCAAAAAGGGGCTGCTGGAGAATTCATAGAATTTTACGTAGAATAAAGCCACCTTTGATCATGTTTACGTTGAGTGCTTCGAACCATCTTGGTCGAGGAAAGTCCCTCCACTTTCCTTCACAGTTCGGTACACAGGGTGTCTAACATTTTAAGAACCAGCCATTTATATCGGTTATTTTCGCTCCTAGGAACAGAACCCAAGGGGTAACCCCCCTTAATTTCTCACGAAAAATTCAAAAATATCACAATTCGCGCGCCACGCAGGCGCGCTTTGTCTCGTTTGGCGCACTAACATTGTTTCTTTTTTCAAATAAAAGTCCCATTTTTTATTGCTGGTTCGACTTCTAAGCTAAGTTTCATGAAAAATGTCTGTCAAGTTGGATGGGCAGTATAGCTTTCTCACTTTTGTAACATGGACGTATAGAATCAGTGAACATTTCATCAACATTGCAAGTTTGTGCATGCGTAGTAGCCATGAGCCATCACTCATCCAATTGTGGTGATATTCTCAGGTAATTGTCTTGGAGTAAGCCCTAAATTACACTCCGAATTTGAGCGGAATCGGTTCATTAGGAACTGAGAAATCGTATTTTCATTATAAATTCACGTTTGAAGTTCCTAGGTCCCTTATGTATAATCCGAATTCGGAATAAAAATACGGGCCCTTATGTGGCAAAAAGGAATGAGCTTGTGAGCAAAAGTATCATATTCGAATTTTACGCGACAAAACTGAGGGTGTAGATTCCATTTAAAACTTTTTTCTAAACCTCCTAACTAATGGTTGGACGTAGTTAAGAGGACAACCCCGTATTGAAGTTGGGGGAAAAAAAAAAACAGAGCTCGTCAAGAGTATTACGTTGTTGAAACTCAACCCACGAAAATGAAGATATTCAGGTCACGAGTAATGTGAGATTTTCATTGGGAAAGAGATGTGCCCTTTTTCGTTTCCCTTGAGAGGCGTTTCGGCCCTTCCGCCAGTCCAGGGTCCGGTATCACCCTTCTACGTCCACGCTCATAATATAAACACTTAAACACACACACACACACACACGTACGCATTTTCACGCTCACTGACGCGCACAACCACTCAGACAGGCCTTCTCCTCAGATGTCCGTTCCTCGCCTCGTCTTTATCAATTCAGGGCCACTAATGTTCCTCAGCTCGGTTTTCTCTTAGTCAAGTCTCGGGGGGCGCTAATGGTTTAGTTACATAGAGAGAGAGAGAGAGAGAGAGAGAGAGAGAGAGACTAGAAATCCTTCTCAAGTCTCTCTAGTTAAACCTCTTCGTGCTCACTCGTCAACGGGACTTCTAGAAAAATAATATTACCTATGCTTCTGACATCGTCTAACAGAATATGCTTTCCCTATTAGCAAATATTCGAAGAAAATGAAGCTACTGCAACAAATGGCTTCAAAATTTCAGTTAAGTATGCTAATTTTTGAAAATTTCCCTCATGGGAATCCGTTTCAGACACGGATTTCCGTGGATTTAAACACTTTTTCATATTTTCACTTTTTTATAAAGGACACATAGGTACGAAAAAGTGTTTAATTTCAGGGATCGTTTTATAATGGTCTGAAAGGATTTCCATGAGGAAAATTTTCAACAATTTGTATTACTGACGTTTTGGGCCCCATTTGGGTTCTTGTTGTGCCCCGAAGCTTGACGATATTGCCACTATTCTCTGAGGGGTAGAAAATAGGGGAAGCAATTTCAAAACGCCCTAGCTCGAAAACTTCAAATAAGGTACCTAGAGTATATTTTTTTTCCATCAATTTCAAATAGATTACGATTTTTGGCGTTGGGTGAGACCTCGCGAAGCATCTTAGGGCCAACCGTATGCTCCCTGTAAGAGGGCGGGATTTATAGACGCTCCTCGAGTTCCAAGGAGACCTTGAGATGGTCTCCTCGAAAGTTGGAATACAGATTCGGTTTAAGGAATCCTTGAAGACCATCTCAAGGCCTACTAGAAACTCGAGGACCGTCTATAAATCTCGACCTTAGCACTAACGAGTTTCTTGCTCAATGACATTGAAACAACGAACCCTCGACTCGAATAACGAATTTTCTGCTTCAACGAACAGTTTTCATTTTCAAGGTCTCCAGGAATTCGTTGAATGGAGGTCCGACAGATACCTTCTAACAATCCAAAACTGGCCAAAGCTCTGACGATCGCTCCATATAGGACCTTCTATACTCCTGATGACAAATAATGTTGACACAATATATATATTTATTTGAGTTTGGAGTCGGTTCTAATATTTATTACATCTTGGTACAGTTTCGCTGATACATCGTCAGCTTCTTCAACCAGTCAGTAGTTATTATTATTATGTGTATTCTTTCATATAATATGATTGTACTCCTTTCATATAAGTAGGTGTTAGTTAGTACACCACTTGGTCGTCTACTTTTGAGTACTGATAGGTTATCTATGTGGTAGGTATGATCTCCCTTCATTTCTTCTGCTAGTTTTCAGTCCACAACTACCTGGTCTCTCTTCAGACTGATAAGTTATCTATGTTGTAGTTTTGATCCTTATTCATTACTTCAACTAGATTTGAGTCCATATGTATTTTGTCTCTCTTCAGACTGTTGCTACATTCTTTGATGAGTGAGGTGAGTTTTCTGTAGACCATTTGACCTTGTGTTTTCTCTTTTGGAGACGAAATCAAGGTTGTGGTGTGAGTGGCTTCTGTGGGTGCCAATCTCACATATTCAGAAAGCATTTACTATAGAGGGAAAATACCGCAAAATGGAAGAAATGGGAGAATTTTGCCAAATAAGAACAACAACAAAAAACAAGAAAATTTGTATATTATATGGAAGAATATACATTATTATAATAACTACTGACTGGTTGAAGAAGCTGGCGATGTATCAGCGAAACTGTACCACCACCAAGATGTAATAAATATTACGACCGACTCCAAAGCCATTATTGAATCCCAGAAGGAAATGGTCCATCTATACCACAACAATCATATACATTTATTTGGAATCGCATTTTGAATGAATCCAGAGTCACATGTCAAGAGTCGAAACGAATACCGAAGAGTCAGTCGTCCATTTGACCTTTCCCAACTTCGTGGCATTTGGCCGTCAGCTTCTATAGAAGAGCGGTCGTGTCATTTCGCTTCAAGTTTAACCGTTTTCTGGCGTGAAACAGAGGGTCTCGTGGCTAATAAGGCCTTTGTTTTATGTCGGACCATTCTCAGACCTTCCATTTTGGCGGGACTTGTGTGTCTTATCATGATCCAAGTTTTGTAATTTCGAGTTATCACCACTTTTTTTTTTGTAGCACTGAACTGGGTTTTGTTATGACCGCATAACCCAAAAACAACACGAAAACATGTCACGAACGTAGAGCCATCACAGCCGTTGCATAGGTATTACCTGTTTCGAATCAACTCTTCAGATGAAAGGGAGTCTCTGGGGTTCTGCTGACGACGAATTACAGACCCTTGAACAGCTGAGTGAGCTCTGGAATCGTTTTCTTTCGTATTCAACCTACAAAGCTGAAATTTGAATGCCAGTTTGGCCAGTGGTAGGGATGCAAAATCGGTCGCCAACAATCGATTTCGGAAATTGTTTCTCAATCGAATGCTTAACATCGATTGCACCAATTAATAGGGTGAAAAAAATCAATTAATCAAAAAATCGATTTTTCAAGAAACTTAATTAAGTAGGTAATTCTTTTTTAAATTGAGAAACAAAAATTAAGCGAATGTTTTGTAGTTTGATATATTAGGTACCTATCAAAATTCGGTAGGTTTTTTATTTATTTAAAAATGAATTGTACTTTTTTTTAACAAAAATAATGAAACTTTCAATAGGTGCATCAAAAAATAAAATTATAAAGGTGGGGTCATTCGAGAATTTAAACACTTGCTTGATTCAAAATGTCAAGGCCACAGACAAAACCAAGTGGCAAAGAACGTCTTATTATCTAAAAAAAAAAAAAAAACACATCAAGAATAACGTACAGTAGTTTTTTTAAATAAAAATGTACTACATGAAAGTTATTCAGTTATTGGAAGTTATTCAATTCATTTCGGTTCGCCGAATTTTCAAAGATTATTTTGAAGGGGAAGGGGGGGGGGGGGGGGGATTTTTTTAAAATCGATTTTTGGCTAAAAATCGGAACAATTTATCGATAACGGAGGTGAAAAATAGATTTTTCGATTCAATCGAAAATCGATTTGCATCTCTGGCCAGTGGGCGATAGAATCAATGTAGAATTAGATGGATCATAGAACTATCGATTTACCTAGTGCAGGTTGGTAGGTATTTGTTTTTTTCAAGTGAGTACTAAGCAGTAAACAAAATAAAATGGTAGGTAGGTACATCCCTTATATGATTCATAATTCACCTATACAACGGAAAATACTTAAACGATAAATCTTTGAGTATCCCTAGTGATGTTGACATACCAGTGTAAGTAGGATAAATACAGATAATGAAATAGAAATGGATACGTTACCTATTGAAGAGCCGAATAGGAGTAATTTTCAACAACATCAACTTACCTGAAAATGACCAAAAATACGTGTTATTCAACTTGTAGATGGAAATTTAAATTTACTGGTCTACAGACAGCTGGCCTATAAACCTATAAACTCTATTAAATAAACACGAATTTTCTGTACTCGATTGGTTAGGGATTTGAGTGCCCTGACCTTAATTCGAACAATTCTCCCGTCACGACCGGATGTTACCAAACAGTCTTGTTGAAGTAAATGTTTGTGGAAATTCACGTTAGCGCCTGCGCAAAGGCATCTTTTGATCCGACGTGGCTAAAAATTACAGGAGAACATCTAGGACCCAATCCGCACAATCCCTGTTCATCCCATTTAATCGAAATCCGATCGTAAGTTTCGGTCTTTTGACCGTCGAACAGCCGATGATGCTAAAAGGTGGCGGAAATTATTTAAGGTGACAGACTCATTGTTAAAGCTGGGTTTAGCATAAAAAAAGGCCAAATATAAATGTTTAGCTGTTTTTTATCACATTTCAACAGAAAATATAATTTAAAAACAATTTTCTCCTCTGATTTTATTAATTTATTGCATTTTCCCCGAACTTTTAAGAAAAAAATCAAAATGTTTCCTAAAATTCTTCAAAAATTGAATTTAGTTTGAAAAAAAATGCATTTAAAATTTTAAATAATTTAAATTTAAGTTTTAAATTTAAAAAGATCTTTCTGAAATTCTAAAAAAAATAACCAACCTTCAGGATAACAGAATTTCAAAAATCACTAAATTTCCACAGAATGTGTTTCAGGATGTCCAGAAACAAAATCTAGTTTATTTTCGGCATGATACTGAACGATTCAGGCCAAAGCACATTTTTGCCGTTGCACACCAGTAAAAACACGCTGCTGATCATTACACAACGGTTTATTATTTTGTGTATAGATCGCCC
>JAEMON010000012.1:10365152-10379931 GCA_030264115.1 Lygus lineolaris
AGCTTCGCGGCACAACTAGACCCCGAATGGGGCCGGTATTACCAAATTTCATTCATTTTGGACCATGGTAACTGAAAGGAAAAGGAAAGTGCCGCGTACGGGAGACGGACGGATTTTTTTTTAATTCGATTTTTGGATTCTACGTATCTTGAAACGTAAAACCTCAAATTTTGAGGGGGGGTTAACATTTTTTTTTCTTTTCCTGCTCGATTCCAAAGGTTCATTATTGAAAATACCTAATTAATAAACCAAAACTGGGATAAGGAAGTAGTTTAAAAAATTGAAAGTTCGTCTCCAAATACTTACTCTATATACTAGTATATTCAGAATATATTGTTCCCGAAGCCGTTGGAAAAAAAATTTTTTTTGGGGCGATGTCCCTCAAAAACGACATTTCGTCCCACTGTGCGGCGGTCTGTCCCTTCCTCCATCACTAGTACAAGAGGCCAGTTGGAGACCGCTTCACTGCGTTCTTAACCTGTGTAATGTCTACTTCCATGTAGCCGCACTCCTCCATCTCTCCTACTAAGACTACGCTCTGGGGGAGCAAATCAACTTCCAGACAATAATATTACTTCCATATGAAATTTTTAAATTTACCTAACTAGTTGGTGGTCCTGTAATTATTAGAGTGTGGGGAGGAGGAATGATTACTCCTCTCCACCCAATAATTACTCATTACTCTCGTTCTGATTCTAGCTGTTGTGCAGTTCAGTATTCTCTATTATCAAATCTTTTTCTGCTTTTTCCTGCCGTTTTGGATTATTTCAATCCACATTTCTTTCGAAGTTTTCGGTTTTCAGTTCATAATTTTTTCAGTTTTCTTTTTCCTATTCAAAGCCAGTGTTCATTTGTTCTTTTCCATTTTTCCAGCTAAGTTATAGGTTTGATTATTTTCTTCTTTTCTACAGAAAGGAGTTTCATTTCATTCTTATCAATTTCTAAATTACATTTTATTTTCCCATATTTTTGGATTTTCATTTCATTTTCCTATTTGGTATTTACCAAGGTATTTTACTAACATTTTGGGTAGGTATAATTCATAACAAGTTTCTTTCATTTTTGTATTTCATTTTTTGGTATTTTCATACTATTTACCTCTTTTATACCATTTGGTATATTTTGTGCTATAGATTTTGGTTGGAGAACCTAATTGTCCTGGTAGCAGACTGTAATTTATTTACTGGAGAACTAGTTAATTTTAAAATTAGAGTTGCTGGTCTCTTATAAAACTTTCACTTCCTTCGCAAGATCGAACTAATGAGGTCTACTCAAATTTGGTGATTTGAAGTGGTCGTTCCCACCTTCACTAAAAAAAAAAAAAAAAAAAAAAAAAACATGGGCGAATGAAAAACGAACAAAAAATCTACCAAAATGAGGATTTTTTTATCCAGAAAAGAAACTAACCTAAGTAGGAGAGAAAACACTAAGTTTCTCTATGACCCTACTTGGGGTTGAAATAGTTCCACCTTCTAATATTTTACGCCAATAAATGTGTGATAACGCGATATGCGTACAATCTTAAACCTAGAGGCCATGTTTCGGAGTTTTCCAACAAATCCTAGGTTGCGGATTTCTCATTTAATTGAAATTCCAATAGGTACTTACCTGATATTTATTTTTAAATTGATTCTTCCATAGAAATGTTTTGCCCCCACTTATCTTTCCAACTTTTCCCAAAAGGGCCCAAGCATTCGTTGATTAACCCTAAGACTGAGGCTTGCGCTCCGATATTTCTCAAGAATCAGTAATCCTTCTCTTTCTTCTTCCCTCTAGTTTTTCTTCTTTTTCTTTGTGTTCCTTCTTCTATTCTATATCTTATTCTATTTCTTGTTCTATTTCTTATATATATACAAAATGTAATTGTTAACATCTTGTATACCTACTTACAGTTGCCATCCATTTTTTAATGTAATTCGAATGTACTGTTGTATTCTGGGGCTTTGCGCTAAAATAGTAAAAAGAAAGTTTATGAAGTAAAAAAAAAAAAAATAATAATAATTCTTACTATCGTAATGTGCAGGGCTAAAATTACACTTGCGTGGCGAAATAATTCAATTTTGGAATATAATAATACGATGTTACCTACTCAAGAACAACCTCACAAAAATGGTTCAAAACAAAACAAACCAGTAAACCACAAATTCACCCGGAAATATCCGGTTTTGTCTTTAGGAGATATTAAGAAAACGACTTCACAGTTCATCAAAATCAAAAAACCAAAGACTTGTGATCCACACAAAAATTTGAAATCAACATCACGTCACTCGTCAATCGGTTAAAGTTTTCATTCCTATGAAATATTGTATTCCAATTTGTACAAGGGAAAAGCTGTAGAGAAATTGCTACCTTAGTTGGCAGCAGAACCCCCAGAGTTCGTCAGCGAAAAAGTTCCAGTCATGCAGCATGAGTTGATGAGCGAATTTTCAAAGAATTGTTTTAACCGATTTGGTGGAAGATTTTTATGGGATATTTAGCGCTGACTCCCAATATTCCATATTATATTGTTCCTACGTTCAAGATGATAATGTACACCAAAAAACTCAAAAAACGCACTACAATTCTGAAGCCATTGCAATATCTTCATGTTCTTCTAAAATTCTCTAACATTAGGAATGTTGAAGAATTTTCAAAATTTTATATTAATTGTTCAAATTTTCAATGAATGTTCAAATTTTCAAATTTTTTATGTTGACTTTTCAAATTTTCATCAAATGTTTCCTAAATTGTTGGGATAGGATGTCATACCTACCCCCCGGTTGACCGGTTAAGTCGACTGGGAGGGGCAGTGAACCCCAGTCCCTCGTTCATAAGGGCGATCTGTTGCTCACATATGGCAGCAATTCTCCACACTGGGCCGGAGATCAACGAATTTAATGAATTTGGGCTGAAAAATGTCTCCACAAAAACAATAAAAATGTTTATTTCAAAAACCAAAACAAAAAAAAATCACTATTATTGTGTCACTCGTCATGATGTTAGTTCATCCGTAACCCGATTTTTACCTGTCCATAACGACTCTCTGGACCTCGAAAGGTGTAAATGGGGTTCCTCTAAATGCAGCTCTGAAGGGCATTGTCTCATTGGGTGAGACCATCCTGCGAAACACAAGATAGTCAGTATGAGAGCAACCTGGTGAGTCATTTCTGACATCGGCCATATCAGCAGCAAATCAATAAATTGCAATGATAATGAGAAAATAAAATCTTATAAATTAACAAAAACCAAAGGTGAACCAAAAGTGCACGTTCTTACTTCATAGGAAGAATTTAGAATTTTACGATTTTTACGATTTTTCCTTCCAGCTCTCTTGAACAGAAGAATAGATGTCAAATCGAGGGTGTTCCCCTCGAAAGAAATTTCTTACTTATTAGGTTGTTAGCTTGTTGTCTGGTTGTCTCTGTTACTCTGTGGTTGTTAGCAACCATTGGTTAATGCGTTGTGGGTATGAGGGTAGAAAACAATAATGTGACTTCTCCCGCTCCCATAATAATTTTCGACCGGTTTTACTGTTTACATCTTCAGGGAAATATGGATGTAAAATATCTTCATGGAAAATGTTTAATGCAAAATATCGGATCACCTCAGTGATTTTTGTTATTTCTTGAGCCATGCGTTAATTCCCTTTCATAGTATAGCGTTGGCTCCGTTTTCAAGTTAATTCATCCTTATTTCTTCACTATAAATGGTAATTAGGGGAACCGTTCCCTTTCTGTTGGAAAAGCTAGATAGAGAGGATGTAACTAGAGGGGTTTTGAGCATCAATATATTCTATCGATGGCTTATAAAGACTATCGAAACTCAAATTCAAATAACTTGTAAAATCTTGCACTTGAAATTAATTAGTTTTGAGTAGCTGGTGTGGCTTATCAGATAATCGACACTATTCCATTCAAATTCGAATATTTTTAAACAATTAAATTGCACTAGCAACTCCATCGACGCAGGTCAGACTTGAAATAGATATTAAATAGATATTTTATATGTATATACATATGAAAAGTGTTAAATTTCGAGAATCGTTTTAAAATGGTCTGAAACGGATTTTTATGAAGACAATTTTCAAAAATTTGCATTACAAACATTTTGAATCCACTGCAACAGCTTCATTTTCTTTGAAAATTCGCTAAAATTGATTGGGCAATCCAGCGATGAAAGGTAAGCAAAACCTGCGAGGAGGCTAAAATGTAAAGAAAAAACTCGACGAAGGGATGAATTTTTCGAGGCGTCGGGATCACCTCAGACTTTAAGCCTGGAATCCCTATATGAATTCCACCATTTCAATTGCAAATGAGGGAACGCAGATGGAGGCAGCCCTATTTCCTATACCTCCATCTCCAACCCAACCTCAACCGCCATTCCACGATGAATAATCAACTGGGTCAAAATGTGACCCTCGCTAGCAGGGGTCGGTTCGTGTTTGGCATCCGAACAACTCGGTCTGTGAAAACCAGGGGTTCTTCAATTAATATTTCCCACTGGGGAAGACGACTGTTCTGTTACGAAGGCGAATTTCAATTTATGTTGCGAAATGAAGAACCCGACGCAAAAGAGAATGATGGTAAAAACGAAACGACGTTTTTGGTAAAAACGAATTAGGAGTTGGCAATATGTGTCCCTTGGATGTAGTGCGTGTAATGTATGTAATTTATTAGTAAAATTTCACATCCTGTCTCCATAATTTGCAACAGATTATAGTAAAAAGTCCCATTCATGCAGCATGATATGATGAGATAATTTCAAAGAATCATTTTAACCGATTTGGTGAGTGATTCTTATAGGGAATTTCACGTTGATTCCGAATATACCATTTGTTTTTATGTTTAAGATAGGTCTTAACATCAAAAACCTCAAAAAACACGTTCTAATTTCTGGAGCCATTTTTGCAAAAAAAAAAAAAAAAAAATACTGGAAGATTGACAGGCTCATCTCCATTGACAACCGCATTGTCACCTTGTATCTATTTTCAGTCCCTTGGGAAAAAGCTAATTCGTCCTCTTCAACTTCCAGACCGGAAAAAGCTCAAAAAAAGCTGCTCGGGTGATATGGCCCTAACGTGAGTGAGTAATTTTTAAACTTTGACACTACCTACTTAAAAACGGGGTTAAACTGTTTAAAACACTACTTTGTAAAAACACATGTCGAGGTTCGTTTAAAAGAAAAGTTTGGGAAAAAAAGGTTTTTTTTTTTTCAAACAAACATGTTTTTTTTGGCAACCCTGGTATACGGCATAACTTAGAATAGACATGTCTGGCCTTTGCGAAGATTTGCGAAGGCGGGGAATTAGTTTGCTCGAGAGATCGTGTTTATAAATTAGGAGTCGTAAATCCTGGGTGGGTGTGCGTGTTGGAAATTGAAATTGCGTCGCGTTACTCAACCTGGATCAATCTGACTGGAGCACGTGTCAGCTTGGACCCGAGCCAAAATTACCTTCAGCCTTTACACGCTATAATTTCAAATCGATGAAATGAATCCGTCTCTTTTCGCTTTTTTTAAATACACGCAAATATTTTTTGTTTACCATAATTAAACAAATTTAATTGAGATTCATACTCGCTTCTATACATACTTGAAAAAAAGGAAAGAATTCCATTCTTGCAACATGAGTTGATGAGCGGATTTTCAAATAATCATTTTAACCGATTTGGTGGGTGATTCTTATAGGAAATTTCACGCTGATTCCAAATATACCATATTTATGTTCCTATGTTTAAGATTGTAATTCAAACGAAAAACTCAAAAAACGCGTTTTTTTAAAGCTATTTTTGACTCTAAATTTTCAAAATTTGAACCCTTGGAGTACTCCTAAAATTCTGGCCAACAAACTCATCCTTTCTTGTGATATTATTGACATTTTGAAATTATTTCAGATTTTTAGCTCGGATCCTAGGTCAGATATTGTCTGGAGTGAATTTCAGGAATCGTTTTCGAATGGTCTGAAACCGATTTCCATGAAGAAAATTGTCAAAAATTTGCATTATTTAAATTTTGAAGCCATTGCAATAGCTTCATTTTCTTCGAAATGCCGCTAAAATGGTTCTTGTGTTAGTATGTTATTGTTAAGTCCTACTTTTTTGGCACTCCTGGTCAAATCAGACCAGCTCATGCTCTCCTTCCAGAAGAATGGTTGTCTAGAATAAGGACCTATAATGAACCCTCGTGGGGGCCTAGGAACTGTGAACTGCAGGACACAAATTTCTTCTCCTTCTCGTTGAAAATAATTCGAAATTAAACAAAGCAAATTCGATTTTATTTCTGAATTCGAGTTTTTTAGATTTTAGCGAATTTTCGAAGAAAATGAAGCTATTGCAATGGCTTCAAAAGTTTTGTAATGCAAATTTTTGAAAATTGTCTTCATGGAAATCCGTTTCAGACCATTCTAAAACGATTCCTGAAAATTAACACACTTTTATACCTATGTATATATATTTATATATTTATATATACCTATATATATTTATATATGTGTCATTCCAGACGATATCTGCCCGAGGGATCGAGATAAAAATTCCAAAAAAAATTTTTAAATGTCAATAATATTAAAAGTAAGGATGAGTTCGTAGGCCAGAATTTTTGGAGTACTCCAAGGGGTCAAATTTTGAAAATTTAGTTTCAAAAATCGCTAAAAAACGTGTTTTGAGGTTTTTGGTGTGAATTACCATCCTAAACATAGGAACATATGGTATATTCGGAATCAGCGTGAAATTTCCTATTAGAATCACCCACAATATCAGTTAAAATTTTTCTTGGAAAATTCGCTCACCAACTCATGCTGCATGAATGGAACTTTTTGAAATATCGTTCCTCCCCGAAAATGTTTGCCATGCGCATATTTATTTCCGGTGTTTTGTTGGAGCCTCCTCCAAGAGAAATCCCGTATGTTTCTTTCATGATCCTCCTGAACCCCATGAATTTACCATCAACTGATTTCCATCACATTCCCCGCTCGTTGAATCGATTCGGAGGCGTAATAAATTGAACAGCGTCCTTCACCTGGAACGTCTTGGGAATTTATGTAAATGAGGAGAGGGAATCGGATAATTGAATAATAGGAGATTCTACGCATTTTTTTCCACTTCGCAATACCTTCCGAATTTCAAATAAATAACTACCTACCCCATATTTTGTGTTTCAAATTTTAAGATTTTACGAAAATTTCATGAAACGAGAAAAATATGTTTTTTGGATGCCGAATTCGATTGAACTTATTTTCGAGTATAATATACTGGTTTAAGAGTATTTTGTTCACCATGAGTCACATGGTGAAGACCGTTTGTTGAGCAGCACTTATTGTATCTTGAAAACAGATAAATTTTACCATTCTAGGATCTACTTTTGTAGGTACTTCCACCTTGAAACATAAATTGGCTAAATCTAATTTTTCCTTGTTCGATTCCGTTTAATATAAAAAATACTTAATAAAAATAATAATATTATTTTTCAAAATAAACCTTCGTAATTGAGAAAAGAAAATTACTATCGCCTCTAAAAATTAGCCAATTTATGTTTTAAGGTACAAGTTAGTACCTACTTAACAAAGTAGATCCTAGAATCGATTTTAAAAAATCCAGCGAAAATATAGGTACTATATCTACAATAGCTAATTAGATGCCTAATCAACTATAGAACCAACTATAGAAAATCCAAGTTTTTGACCATTGAAAGCGCCCAAAATGGTCTTTTTATACGGCGTAAAAGTTGAAGACCAAATTCTGCATCGAATGAGACCAACGCCATTTTAGGTAATTTTAAAAATTTCGTTTTCTCGTTTTTTCAGTCGTGGAAAAAAACAAAGAAAAAAGATGAAAGATGATTGAATTCTGGAGGGAAGCCTCGAAATTTGTATGGACACCGATGGATTTTTTTTTTTAAATATGAGTGAGGGGGTGACACCCCGGAACGAGGAAATAGTACTCCATGGCGGAAAAAATGGTTCCCTGTCGTCAGGAAACGTGTCTTATCTTTAGCATAAATATATATCCTTGACAGTTGTTTTTATCTGTCCTCCACCTTGAATTTCAAAGGGTCAGTTCCTAGGGAATTTCTATGAACATGAATGGGGTCAAATTACGATTTTATTTCAAAACTAAACTCCGCTCTAAATGTATAGGTAATTTTGCGCTGATTTCAAATATACCACAATGTTCCTACACATTACATAGCTAACTAGCTGCCTAGTCAACTATAAAGAACTGGGAAATTCACGTTTTTTACATTGGAAACCGCCCAAAATTGATTTTGTATGAAAGAATAGTTGAAGTCTATCAAATTCTGCATCGAATGAGGCCAATGCCAGCTTACCTACACAATAGTAATGATTTGTAGGGATTTTACAAAGTTCCAGTTTTCTTGACTTTTTCAGTCGTTTATTTTTCAGACATTTCCCTTGGAATGTTTATTGACCACCGATGGATTTTTTTCATCCCTACGATACCAGGAAAATGTTGTCACCATGGCGCCAGAAAAGGGTTCCGTGTCGTGGTATGTTCACGACGTTTTATTATTAATCTTATGCCTCGAAATTCGGAGCGAATTATCTAAAATACTCAAACAACCTCAAAATGGTTGTTCCAGTCTCAGGACTGTCACGTAGTGCTGTTAATAAAGATACTGGAATATACCGGAGTATTCTGCTGTAGTTAGCTGTGAACGATATTATGGCCCCATCGATCGAATAGCTCGTGCTTAACGTACTAATTGTATACCTACGTTTTTGCTTTAATTGCTTAAACGGTGCTTTGGAATAAATATTTTGTGGAGAATCTGTACTGAGTAAGTGTCTATATAATTCTGTTACTAGAAAAAAACACGGCATATGTATATATGTACATACATGATCAAATTTCTTTTGTACTGTAGTTTTACTGCGTAAAACAAACCTTATGTTTGTGAATGGTTTTAATTGTATATATTTTATTGATAGATTAGTATTATAAGCAATATGTTTTTAGATTATTTTCTGCATTTTTCACGTCACTTATCCGATTTCAAGAAGATTGGATTCACTCGAACCTCGAAATTCTATGAACCATAATATTCTATAGTTGATCATGCACATTCGCGGTTTATGCACTGGGAACGGAGGTACCTCCAAAACTTGCATAGAACAGTAGGTCCGTGCAAAAGCCATAAAAAGGAAACACTAACAACGCAAAATAAAATTAAAAATACACATCTTCTATGCTATTAATTAAAAATCCAAGTAACGAGGATTTTCGTACGTCCGTTTTTGGACTTTGAGATCTAAATTTTCTAGCGAAATAGTAGGAATTGTTGTACTTATTACCTCGATCGATGAATCATTTTTGAATTTTATTATGCAAAAGCTGAAAATCAACAAATGATCTTCCAGTAGAAATATCGTTTTCTAAAACAATCGAGTAATATATATAGAGCAGTAGCAGTATAGTAGGCTCCACCGCTACAATCGGCGTACGCGAAAGATGGACACTAGGGGCGGGATTTATATACGGTCCTCGAGATTCAAGGAGACCTGAGACTTGAGATGGTCTCCTCGGAATTCGGATTCGGCTTAAAGGATCCTTGAAAACCGTGTTAAGGTCTCCTTGGAACTCGAGGAGCGTCTATAAATCCCACCCTATATGAACGGACACTTGGCGTCCCGCTTATCTATTATCTTATTTGGGGGGTTTTTTATGGGTTATTTATTTACTCATATGATCTGATAGGCAGAACAACCACGCGATATTCACACTCTTCCGGACTTGTGACACGGCTCCTTCTTGATTAACTTAATTTAACCTATAGTCAAGAAGGCCGAGAAATCTCCCAAGTGACCACAGTTAGCTTCCTATGATTGTCCTTAGAAGTATAGAGTATTTTTTAAAATTTGGATCTATCTACTTTTTGTCTTCTGTAAGAAATTATGTATTTTGACCGTTTTAAAAAAAGTTGAAGGTACCACTATTCAGTTTTGGACTACCATTCAGGCCGCAAATTTCTATTTGACCCACCCAAAGAGCTGTAGTTGGTCTCATTCGATGGATAATTCATTTCCTACGTTTTTATCGACGTATTTTCAATTTATTGGAGTACATTAATTTCAGGTCTTCAATACGCAAAAACACCAAAAAATGTCAAAAAATTATTTTTTGGCGGAAAAAACTGGCTAAATTTTATTCAAGGATATGTCCAGCTAAACTTCATTCGGATATATTTTGAGCTAAACTCCATTCAGCGTGATATTTCCTGTAAGACCTCAGCCTCAAAGGGTCTGTTATGTTCAACAACCTAAAAGTAAAGTATACGATGGTCATAAGAGCTTTCCTTCAGCAGCGACTTCAAATTCGAGTTTCTCATAGCGGGGTGACACACCAATGGTGGCTCCCTCAGCCGCCTAATTTCGTGACACGGAGTATAGTTTATGTGGTCCAAACGTACCATTAGACAAAGGTACTACAACTATCCTAATTTTCATTAATTTGTCATTTATTTTTAAATCAGTCACCTACTAAAAGTTATCGAATTTTGGCTGTTTTAAAGAACAGAAACGGTAAACAATTTCTACAATTTTAATTGGAGGTTTAAGCACTTATTCACCATTGGGAAAAGCTAATTTTTTTTTTTTTTTTAATAAAATTAAAAATTGGGAGTTGCTTCCAAAAACTATTGACTAGCTAATGGGACATCCTTAATAACCAAATGAAATCATGCAGCTCCCAATACGGATCTAGTACCTTCTTGATCTTATATAAGGTATCATAATGCGGGGATTTAGGCTTTAGTTTCTCAAAAACAAACGCAAACTACTTCAAACCAAAAGCTAAATGAGGGGCGCCGTTTTATCGTTTCGTTCACGTAGGTCTTAACGAATCCAAACAATCTAAATTGTTTCTCCACTACTAAGACAGTCCGAATGCAAAATAACACCGAATATCCTCTAAGAAAAAACACCTAAACCATTCCGACAATTTACTCACGTATCACCAGCTGGTTGAGCATCTGTGAACAAAAAGCCATAGGGATATTATCACTTTTAAACTGCTATTTGGAAAATTTTCTGTGTCATCTACGACATGCGGAGGTGTTTTGGTTCGTTTCCTCTGGTTCGGTCTTCTTTGAGCTCTCCTCCTTCACTTTAAGAAGTTCACAGAGAAGTGGTGGGTACTGTTAGGTAGTACATCTGCATTATTACAGACACCAAATTCATGCCTAACAAAAATTAGGGAAATCTAAATTTAAGGATGTAATGAAGGGACGATTGAAAATCATGAGTCCACAGTCAACTCTGAGTATGCTCATAGCTACAGCTCATCCTGTAATTTCTTGTGATTTCCTGGAATCCCCCATTTTTAGATATATTTTAGATATTTTTAAAGATGTGGTGTGATGTATAATAAATTCAGAACTTTCCAACGAATGGGAAACGATTTTTGTGGGGTGGAAAATGAGGGAGTAATATTCCCCTAGCAACGATTTTTTGTACGTGAAAAGCATCAGAAAAACTGATGTTCTTTGAGGAAATGGTCAAACAGCCCGGAATAACAGCTTCTTTTTTGTTTATAACCTGATTTTTCGCACCCCTGGAGTTTACCACTTTCCCAATTCCTTCTCGATTTCGTGGGTAAATAATCGATTTTATCCTTATCTGTAGGATGGCTGCCTGAAGGATAATTCCCCGTTGACAAATATGCCAGCTGTGGACGAAACTTTCACCTGACAGACAGATCTATCTGTTAGGTTCCTATCCGAAAGATAAATTGGTGAATTGATAAACCAACTGTTAGTTAGTAAAGTCGGTACGATACGATAACAATTAGTTAAACAAGTAAAAAATACCTACTATAATTTATTAATCCTTTCTCAACTGGTTTCGAGAGCGACTTATATCAGATAAACTTAGCAGAAATACCTACCTAGCTAAAACAATAATTTTTAGCTTGACCTGCTCGACCTAACTGCCCAAAAATGTTACGGTATCGAGGAAGGAAATGTCGTTACGAAAGTTTCCTAATGCTTTTCACTTGCAACCAAGAGTTGCTAGAGATTACAATCATGTGTCTTGTTTTTGAAATTTAGCCGTAGGCTGTAAGCAGTCTTTGAAAATTCGAGCATCAACTCATGCTGCACGAATGGAACTTCTTTTATATATATATTTTTTAATATATCTTTGTACTTTTTTCCAGGTGATCCAACCTATTTATTTATAAGTTCCTATTAAGTCTTTGATAGCCGAAATTTCATTTTCGGAGACATTTTGGGCAGCTTCCGGCCCCCCCAATGAATGCATGATCAGTTTCTCATTAATCTAACCTTTCACTACCATTCCCAGCTCATTCCGTTAATCAACAAATTTTGGTTTATTAGGTTCAAAAATAAGTAGGAGTTGATTTGGACTTGAGCAACAAAATTCTGTTATCCCTCCCCCGAAATGTTCTATTTTTATGTTGAGTTTCATGAAATTCTTGCTGGTTTATTATTATATTTATTATAAGTACTTGTAGAAACCAAACATCGAAATGGGATTTTTATAATCATTTTCGTAGGGGTTGCAATAATGGCCACACATGCTTTTTTAAAAGCACTTGTTTTTTTTTGTTACTGAGGCTCTAACCATTCGATTTCCCGTGTTTAATGTTGATCCGTCTGAATCCCCAGAATGCAATAGAATCAACGGTAATCAATGAAACATGTATTCAGACTGAATAAATACATACAATTCATGTACTTGGCACCTTTTAAACACAAAATTTGTCTTGCTTTTGGCGACAGAATACCCGAGTACCTGCAATAAATAATAATGTTTATACAATAATATTAGTATTCAAGACCCTGTCCCTGGCCCTTCCGCCACAGCGTGAATAAAATTATTATTATTAGGTAGAGTAAACAGGCATGGATTTACCAATATGCCCGGGCCTAAGGGGCGCACTTTCATTTTAAAAAAATCTAAATAAACAATTTTCAGTTTACTTTTGAAAAAAAGATTCTACTCATACTATTATCATAATGAGTACCGTGTTAATATTATTAGAACAATTCTGACACAATTGTATGTAAGTTTACGTGAAGTATTCTGTTTTTGTGTTAACACTAAGGGGTGAAACCTGTAGTGCTAACACAAAACAAAATTGGAAAAGGTAATTAATATTTAATATTATAAATAATCAAAGAATTATCTTTTAATAAATGATTAGTTTGCTGTAAACAAGTATTCATTTGAACATGGTGAAAAATGAGATATTTATTAAGTATAAAGAAATTGTATTTCAGACAACAAAATCCTTCTATCAGTGTATGTTGGGGGGGTTATTCGGGCCCAGGGGCGCTGTAACGGTAAATCCGGCCCCGAGAGTAAAATGATCGTTCTATTCTCGCTGATCACAGCTAGGCGGTGGTTAGGCAAAACCAGCGAGACTGTTAGGTCCTGAAGGAGAGGTAGACCCTGTGCGCCGTCTTACCGCCATGGATCCAGTGATGGTCGATTTGATTATTTTTGACCTGAATTATGGACAATTAAACCTTAATGATTAACTATAATGTATGTATTGATGGAGAGCATTCAGTTCAGTCAAGAAGTTTAATTAAAAGCTGAACTCGATTTAAACCTAATTTTAGGTAAATTCAGGCCTATTTGATCTCCCGTAAAGTTGTCCCACTGGGGAGGAAATTCAAGTTGCTTCAGTGATATTGAGAGAGTAACATTTGATTTTTTAGGGTCGACCTAGATTTTCACTTTGCAAAATGTTCTACAAATTGTACGTTTTTTATTGGAATATTTTTGATTTTGGATTTAATTTTAAAATTTAATTTAAAAGTTAGTCAAATTAGCCACATTTGGTCTTCCTTGAAGTTGCTTCACCAGAGGCCACAAGAAAAGTAAATTAAGGAAAGTAAAATTTGATTTAAAAAAATCTACCTCAATTTCGACCTTGAGAAACTTTAAGTACAAAGTATACGTTTTTTATTAGAATACTTTTGACTTGAATATTTTACTTGGAACAAGCCTCATAAAAGAAACTACAATAGATGAATTGTGGAGTTCAGAAAGTCGATCTCCCGTTTAGAAGCCAAATTGAATGATGAACTCGATTTAAAACGAATTTTAAATCAATTTAGGCCCATTTGATCTCCCGTAAAGTTTCATGTTTTGAATGATTTATATCGACCTGTGTAGTGCGACTGACTCGAAAATTTTACACATTTTTTAAACTATAGGAGTTTAATCACGCATACGTACCTACTGGAAGTTGGAAAAATCATATAATTTTATCTGAAATTTCGTGGAAAAGCGTAATCCAACGATGCCAAAACAGTAACTAAACTTGAAATTTCATATATTTCATTTGATATTTCGTAGAGATGCTCCACTGGTGGCACAAGGAATATAGAGTAAGGAACTCGAAGTTGCTTCATCGATAAAGAGGAAGCAAAATTTGATTTTATAAATTATCCCCACTTTGACCTTGAAAGAGGGACGGCTTTCCAGAAAGGTGCCATATGATGGGTATCCGTTGATTGAAACTTACCAAAAAAGTTCCATTAATGCAGCATGAGTTGATGAGCGAATTTTCAAAGAATAATTTTAACCGATTTGGTGGGTGATCCTTATAGGAAATTTCACGCTGATTCCGAATATACCATATGTTCCTATGTTTAAGATAGTAATTTACACCAAAAACCTCAAAAACACGTTTTTTAGCGTTTTTTGAAACTAAATTTTCAAAATTTTACCCCTTGGAGTACTCTGGAAATGCTGGTAAATCATCAAAATTTATCCCCTTGGAGTACTCCAAACATTTTGGCCAACGAACTCATC
>JAEMON010000012.1:10380931-10391084 GCA_030264115.1 Lygus lineolaris
GAAGTTGCTTCATCGATAAAGAGGAAGCAAAATTTGATTTTAAAAATTCGATCTCCACTTTGACCTTGAAAGAATTTTTACAAATTGTTCTTAATGGAGAATTTGCATGGTTGTTTTAGATTTCAGCGTTTGAAAGATCTTAGGGAGGGCTTTCCAGAAAGGTGCCATATGATGGGTATCCGATGATTGAAACTTACCAAAAAAGTTCCATTCATGCAGCATGAGTTGACGAGCGAATTTTGAAAGAATAATTTTAACCGATTTGGTGGGTGATTCTTGTAGGACATTTTACACTGATTCCGAATATACCATATTATGTTCCTATGTTTAGGATGGTAATTCACACCTAAAACCTCAAAAAACACGTTTTTAGCGATTTTTGACTCTACATTTTCAAAATTTGACCCCTTGGAGTACTCCGAAAATTCTGGCCAACGAAATCATCCTTTATTTTGATATTAATGACATTTTTAAATTTTTTTGGATTCTTAGCTCGATTCCTCGGTCGCACATCGTCTGGAATGATACATTAGGTACCTATATATACATAGGTAAAAACAAAGTGTTAAATTTTAGGAATCGTTTTAGAATGGTCTGCATTAGCTTTATTTTCATCGAACATTCGCTAAAACAAGGACTTTTATTGTCATAGCAGCTACATTTCGTGAATGTTGGTTTGGAAAACCTACTTATACCTTTACGTCTAAGTTACAACAAATGAGAAAGCTGCACTGCCCACCAAAGTTGGCAGACGTTTTCGAAGTATTTTGAATTTTCCTCCTCTCGCGCCGTCTGACCCCCTTTTCCCTACACACTGCGAGCCTCGAAAAAAAAAAGTCCCTTATCTAGAACGCCCAGCCGTCCGCCGAACCTTCACAAAAGCCCTCGTTCATTCGGACGCCCCTTCTATTGGACCCTGGGGGGTTAGCGGGGGTCGATGGGGACCACAACGGGGTTTTTACTACCTCGGTTAACTTGTAACCCCCACTTGACCCTCCGTTTCTGCTAACCGAGAGCAAACCGAGGTTGATCTCTGGTTATCGCTCCCAGCGGAAACTTCTCCCTTCTTTTGGAACAGGAAAACCGGGTCAAGTGTCGGCACTCTTTTTCTTCTGTTTACGTTCGAATGTTTATTTCGGGAAGGAAATCGGGATGAAAAAAGAAAATAGGGGCGAACAAAGAAATCTTGTCTTTTATCCCATCCCATCGTTGGAACTCGTTACTTTTTATTTATTTTTTTGACTGAGTAAATTTGTAGATGATTAAATCGGGATCCCTCCTCTTTCCGACCAAATCCTGGACAGTTATTACATTCAACCATCATTCTTCCTTGAAATCATTTCCTGAAACTTCTGATTTTGCGTCAACATGGGTTTGTTTGAGCCGGAAATTCAGTTTTTCACGATTGGTTGTGCCTTTTAGGTGCAAGATATGGACAAAATTGATTTAAATTGCAACTAGTAAAGCTGTAGTTGGCAGCCCACAGTTACTTCAAATAACTGTTAGTAGTTTCGAGTTCCCGACTACAACAACTACAGTAGGTGGTGCCATCTTTCTTTCGTTGTCTGCGATTCCTTCACATAAATATATCATCTTTTGCAATAAACACAACGAAGAGACGTTTTTTCAAGAAAAAGATACCTAGCTAAGAAATAGACTTTGAAAAACAAAGCACGACCAGAACAGACACAGACACGACCAGAACAGAACAGACACAGAGACAGACACGACCAGAAAAATATATGTTAGATTAGGTAGGCCTTTTTGCCTATTTTCACCCTTGCCCAATGCGATTTTGTTCATCCGTAATCATAAAGAAAGAACAGCGATGTTCACGAAGGTATTATTTCTTATCCTACTCTTATTTTGGAGTAAATTTCCGGAAGATGACCTTCTCAGAGCCCGTGAAAAACACATCGCTGGCGATGGCAGCGCTCCAGCGAATTCAACTCTGCACATTTACTGATGAGCCGTTTTCTAATCAGTGACGTGTCTTGGTGATAGGTGATTCTAGTGTGCGTTCCAACTGGTTGGTTCATGAACTCAGAACTTTTCTTACACTTCCGCTACACCTAGCCTGACCGTTCTTGGATTCATGTTTCCTTCACCCAAGTTCATCAACTTTCGGTAGATGATCTTGCGTGAGTTCACGAACCGGTTCTGCTCAGTTTCCTCGAGCACAGGCGTAGGGCGTCCCAAGTGCTTAAGTTCATGAACCCAAATTTTACTTTCTACCCAGACTGTACACTGAACTGTGTCCTAAGAGTTGGATTCACCAATGTGCTGCACTGAGTTCATGATCTTCCTGCACCAACTGAGGAGTACCTACTTTTTCCTTTTGAGTGCGGGTTCAATAGCAAACCTGTTTGAAACCTTTTTGCGTTCCAGGTGGTTGGTTCATGTACTCGGAACTTTCCTGCACTTTCGTTACATCTAACCCCGCCATCCTCCAGTTTTGAGGTTTGTTCCAAGAGAGATGGCTTGGGCGCAAGATACTTGAGTGCAGGTTCAATTCAGTTGAAGAACTGTGGGGGTAGGTGAGGCAGAAGTGCAGGAAAGTTCTGTGTTCACAAACCAACCAATTGTAACGCAAAAAGGTTTCAAACAAGTTTCCTATTGAACACGGACTCAAAACAAAAAACTAGGTACTCCTCAGTACAGCACCTTGATGAACCCAACGTTCCTCGAACACGGTTCAGTGTACAGTCTGGGTATATAGAAAGTAAAATTTGACTTGATGAACATAACCACTTTGAACGCCCTCCACCAGCACAGAACCGGTTCATGAACCCAAACGAGTTCATCTATCTTGGAACAAGCCTTTAAACTCAATTGAACCTGAACTAAAGTTTCTTGCACCCAGGTTCATCAACAACTCATTTCTCTTGGTTCACTCTTGGGTGCATGATACTTGAGTTCAGATTCAATTCAGTTCAAGACGTTTGGGGGTAGGTGAAGCGGAACCGCAGGAAAGTTCTGAGTTCATGAACCAATCACTGGGAACGCTCTCCACCCGCACAGAACCGGTTCATAAACTCACACGAGTTTCATCTCTCTTGGTTCAAACCTTTCAATTTTCGCAACCTGCCTCAAGTAACCACCATCCGGAGATGTTTAAGTAACGATTCTGGCCTTCTAAAACGAAAGTCTAGTATTACGTCCGTGTCAATTCATACTCGAGAGGAACTGAATCGAATCGTGTGAATTTCTGTAGCTGTTATTGTGTTTCTCTCCAAAATGCTCACAACAGATTGAAACAACTTCTCTTGTTATTCCAACAGTAGTATCTTCTTGTAAAAGGTACCTTCGTAACATCGTATTTATACAAGCGTGGGAGGGGCCGTAGAGTATATTATGCAAGGCTTCCATTGTTAATACATAAGCCGAGAAAGGGGCTGAAGGCGATGGAGTTAAACCAAATATTTACTCGGGGCGAAAGGAGGAGAAGTTCGCCAGTCGCTTCTGGGAGAGGTGAAATAGGTGTTGCAGGTGTGGGTGGGCCTATAGTCTGTAGGTAACTATAGTTAGAGGCCGAGGGACCAACACCCTAATGGGATTGGGAAAGTGATAACATCCGTATCAAGTATCATAATCAATTCAATAATACAAATTCCATTGTGTGAAATTTCGTTCTGGATGAAAAATAAATTCCACTGCGATGGACGCAGAAAGATTAATAAAAAAAATAAATTTTTAATTTAAAATTTAAAAAAATAGATTTTGGTCATTGGAACCCTCAAAAAGTGTTTTTATATCAAAGAAAAGTTGAAGAACTAAAAATTCTGCGTCGAATGAGACCAACGCGACCTTACCAACACAGTAGCCATGATTGTTTACGTACCTTACTGGATAATCCGTCGTGAATAGCAAGTCGAGTACAGGTGGAGAGCGCTTTCGATGTAAGGACATCAACATCAGGCCGTCGAGAGAGTACTCTACTCGACTTGCTAGTCACGACGGATTATCCAGTAAGGTACGGATACCGTATAATCTGAAGACCAATCCCTAACAAATCGAGTCGAAAATTTACATTAAAGATCAGTCGAGTTGAAAATTGAGCTTATAGTGAACCAAAAATTGAGCTCACAAATTAGCTCTGTTGTAAATTGAGCTCCCAAATTAGCTCTGTTGGAAATTGAGCTCTTAGATCAGCTGAGTCAAAAATTGAGCTCCCAGATCAGCTGTACACCAAAATTTAACATATCGTTAGAAGCGTGGTTGAGTACAAAGTTTCACCTCTGTTAATGTACAGGAGCGAAAATACGTTTCGATTGATGATTCTATTCGACCGTTTTACAATAAATAAGGAAGCAATAAGCGAAATCGATTTTTTATCAATTTTTACCTAACTAATCTGCTATGCGAGCTACTGTTTTCTTTTTGCTATGTTCACTGGTGGATTGACGAGAAGGTGTGTTTCTTCCCTAGAATATGCGAGCTCACAGGCATCCAGGTCACTTCCTAATCAGAATATTACTTGAAATCAGGTCCGCTGAGGGTTTCTCAGTGTGAATTCCGTCCAAAAATTAGTTCAAAGTTAGTGGACATGGGCAAGATCATAAATGTGTTGTGTACCTCCTCGTAAACTTGCCCAAAAAAACGGCTCATGACAACTAATAAAAACATAGGTATTAAATATTAAATTAAAAAAATATGATCTACGAAACCAAATCACACATGGTTTAAGGGACACACTAACACTAAGCGGTGTTACGTGTTAATTGTTCAATACTAAGCCACACTCAGACTGACCAGTAGATTTGCTGTTGAACCACACGGCCCAAGCTCCCATGTTGCTTTATCCTTGAATAAAATAACATACATTATAAAAAATAATCCATTCAATATTGATAATATTCATTAAGATGTTCATAATATTTGGAGTGACCGTGTACCTTGGGCAGCTTGTACCTTGGGCAACATTCTATTACTCAGACCCTCAAAGAGAGAAAATACGTTAGAACGCAAAAAGTTTTTTTGTTGTTTGCGGAAAATGTTTGTTTTCATGATTTGTTGTGGCTGAGCAGCGTCAAGTTGTTTACAACCGCTCGTTTTGGCGGTTTGGGCTCCGTACATCGGGATTTCCCAGCGACCTGGTAAGTGTTTTTCTTGAATAGTATTGGATGATTTCGAAGCGGTTAAATATATGGGCTTTATCATGGGCCATCGCTCTTTTCGTTTTGTTTTCACGATTTGAATCGAAAGGTTAATATATTCTCCATGTCACTTCCGTGTATACCTTATTGAGCAACTAGCTGGGGTTACCCGAGGTACAATAAAGATTGTACCCAAGGTTGATGAATCATTACTTTTCTTGTGAAAGGTGGTTTTTTGCCCAAGGTACAATACAAGATTGTACCTTGGGCAAAAAAATACCTTTCACAAAAAAAGTAATGATTCATCAACCTTCAGAGATTTTTCCAAAATTTCCGGGATGTTTTGAAAGCCAACGAGTTAGAGCATCGAGTTAGAGCATCGAAATGGGGAAAAAATGACGCGGACTGCTTCAAATCTAGCTACGAAGAAAACCTGCCCAAGGTACACGACCTTCCCCTACTAGGTATGCTTATTATGTACTATGGATTATGTATTCATTACAGCGTACGTTTTCCTACGCGTGTACTTTTGGAATTGGGTACAAATTTGGTACATCTTTTGGTACAAATTATGTACATCTTTGTACTTTGGGATATTGATTTTTGGACTTGGAATATTGACATTATTTGGACTTGGAATGGGGGATTCCGGCGTGTCGTAATTTTGCATTTTCACAAAAAAGGAAATAATTTTTAAAAAAACCTGTGAATTTTTTTAATTCACAAATAAATCTGTGAATTTTTTTAATTCACAAATAAATCTGTGAATTTTTTTAATTCAAAAATTGTAAATATGTGAATTTTTTTAATTTACGGCGAATTAAAATCAAATTCGTGTTTATTCCATTTCTCGCGGGTCCGCTGACCAGTAATTTTGTGATACTTCGAGGATTGCCACAAAAATTATACTCATCGGTTTCTCTTAGAGTACTTATCACAAAATTACTGGTCAGCGGAAACGCGAGAAATTGAATTACCGCGAATTTGATTTTAATTCGCCGTAAATTAAAAAAATTCATATATATAGATATATATATTTGTGAATTTTAAAAAATCACATATTTATAGTTATCAACTTAAAAAAATCACAAATTATTTGTGAATTCAAAAAAATTACAGATCTATTTGTGAATTTAAAAAAATTACAGGTTTTTAATGTTATTATTTACATTTTTTGTGAATTATTCACAATTTTTTTTTAAATTTAATTTAATTTACTGAAAAATTAAAAGCATGATGTGAATTAATTCACAACCTTATTTATAAATAAAAATGTGCCCAACTCTGCAAGAACTCAAAGGGGTATTGAATGGATATATAGAATTGGAAAGTATTGAGGAGTCAGAACAGAGGACAACGGTTTTTTCAACTTATTGCCCGAATACCATCATGTGCACACACCATTGTTCACTCACAGCGTTTTATTGGGTTTTGGAAGAGCTCTGGAAATGTTTGGCTTCCTAAATTTTCGCCCTACTGCGAGGCACGCTAAATTGGTAGCAGCTCGTTAAAATTCTGTAAACAAAGCGGGTAGGGAAACAGTGTGCCACAACTTTATACCCATCATTCAACCACGCTCAACAAAACCTTTAATGAACGTATTGCCTTCGTTTTAATTGCCTTCGAAGCGGTAAAACGATATTAAACGGTAATTATTCGGGAGTGAACGGGGGGTTGTTGCCTGGAGTAGCCCCAATAAAAACTGTCGAGGTAAATAAGTGAGTATAGAACGAGGTATGGCTTTAGGCGAACAAAAGGGGTTTATTCGGGAACGAGGCAGTATTACCCAACCTTCGCTCGTAAAACCTTCGCGACGTCTCGGCCGTAAAAACTGGGGATCGATGGGGAGGTCGTAACGCGTCTGGGGAAAACGGGAAAAATTGAGGGGAGAGAAGACCATAAAAAGGGAACTGGATGAGTTTTGGTTGCGAAACTCGAGACAAACAAGATCGACTCCAAAATTCTTGGTCGTAAAACTATATTGTCTCGAGTTTATGAGAGACGGTCGGTCGCAGTGGGATAATATTTTTAAGTAGAAATCCGCCATACATAGTTTTCAAAACTGTAAGAGTTATTGAAGCAACGTCTTCCAAGTTGGGTGGGCAGTACAACAGTATAGCTTCCTCACTTTTGTAACATGGACGTATATAGAATCAGTTAGTGAACCTTTCATCGAAATTGGTAGAATAGTTCCGGAGTTATCCCTATGACAACAAATTTAAAATTTGCACTTGCGCAGTAGCTATTACTGATCCAACCGTGATGAAATGCATAGGTTTTGAGTGAGCCCCCTACTACCTTCCGAGTTTGAGCGAAATCGGTCCATTAGGAACTGGGATACCGGGGTTTCGGGAAATTCACGTTTGCGCATAAGCTCACGCTAATAATGGTCCGGCGGTGATGAAATTGATAGGGGACTGTCTAGGGTCTAACTCGCGTAATCCCTGGAAATGTCACCAAAATTGTACGAGAAGCTCCGGAGGTAGCCTCGGCTTTGTTGTCATAGGCGTTTAAAAGCGTTACCTATATTTTGCGTTACCGAAAATCGTTACCAAAAAGCGTTACGTTACTAAAAGAGATATCTAAAATGTCTCGCTTGCTTGTAGACTCGTATGCAAGATAAGATGTCGAAAATGGAGCTCCCAGATCAGCTGAGTCGAAAATGGAGCTCGCAGATCAGCTGAGTCGAAAATGGAGCTCGTAGATCAGCTGAGTCGAAATTTAAATTTTTGGTTGCCCAGCCCCCAGCATTCTATCGTCATGAGCATGGCGATTTCTAGTTTCTGAAAATTTATGGTGGCATACTGTGAAGGCCACGAAGAATCTTCTGTGCCATGTCCTTGGCAGTGTATTTCCATAGGTAGGTAAATGTCGTGTCCAGTGCAACACAGCGTAACTCAATTTTTTTCGAAATCGAGATCTACTATCATCGAACTATCAAGTACACAAAAACGACACTACAAACGCTAAAATCGCCAGTGATCGTGAACAGCGTATCTAAATTTGTCTAGCAACACACCGTATCACAGCTGTTTCACAGTTCAGCAGGGTTAGCTCCTCGTGCGTCATATGCCTCATAGGCGTCATTTAAAACTAGTTTTTTGGCTCTCCTGAAAAATTGTAAAAATTGACATACGCTGTGTTGCACTGGACACGACGTTACGTAAATTCCATTTCTTGCCCCGTTCAAACCATCAAATGCTGCCGTGCTTGAGCCTATTCGTTTGAAAGGACCGACGTCGAACGCACAATTTCCGTTGAAACAATCATCTCCAGTTTTATTTGGACATGTTTGAGTAGATAGTTAAATTAAGTACATTCCTAGTTGTTAGAGAATAATTATAATTCGAAATCGCGTAATCGAGTCACTTTTGTCCCACTTTTACTCGCCGCCAAATCAACTCACGTTTCTGCATTCCCTCAAGTCGCCATTTATGTATGATTTCTGTCTGTTGGTCTCTCACGCAAAACTATAAGTAAATATTTTAGACGGTCTTATGAAAATTTCATCACCGTCGAACTTCAAGTTGTGTGTACGCATGGGCAAACGTGAATTATCCAGAAACCACGGTGTCTCAGTTCCTAATGGATTTATTCCGCTCAAATTCATTTTTTACTAGAAATTCATTTTTTTAAACGTTTCAGAACGCTCCAGAATTTCTGGGTTTCAATCTCAATATTTTGGCCCAATTTCTTCGTTCTCTTTGGAAATCCCTAATCTTAGGATTTTATTGCATATTTTTGGCAACAATATTGAACAACATTCCTGTTGGTTCATAATTGAAAATAAAGTCGAACGCTTGGCTCTGCCCTGAAGAAAACCGCTAACAATGGGATCTCCATCGTCATCGCAAAGCGTGCGAAGCGTTATTTTCGGTTTGGCGTTCTCTAAGCTCCCTTCGAGGCCACCAAAAATAGAAAAAGAACGCATCGCTAGACAGTTCGGTCGTGGATACAATCTTTTTTTGTCTTATTGCTTTTCTAGAGCTCTGGGCTTGTGTGCATGGAGATGTGTTCTTCCCATTTCAGGTGGAATCAGATTAAGGTTATCGAATATATTCGTAGGGTCGGGTCGTTCTTGTAGGTATTTCTCCTCAGCTCATGGCTGTCGTAGTAAGTATTGAATATTCCAACGGGGTAGTCGAATTGGCATATACCTACATACTATATATCATGCATCCTGGCCAAAGACCTCGAAATCGTCTGCCAAGTGGGTGCCGTACGTGTACCGTATGGTTCTGCCACATCTCTGTAAAGATCTCAAAACTAGGTCGTTGTTGTTTCACACCTACTAGTAAGTTTGCAGTAAAGCTGGCAGTTGAGAGCCTACTCGGAAGAAATGGGTGATCTTTGTTGACTCACAAGTAGCTTTCCTGGCCCTGACTCAGAATAGGACAACGGACTTGGCAGAGGTGTTGGAATGCTGAAAAAAGTTGAAAAAGTTGTTGCTGAAGGGATCCCTTGTAGTTTTGCAATGCCCTCACACTGCCAAATCTGTGAGGCAGATGTACTCTCGAAAATAGGCTCTTCCAAGTCCCAGCCAGAGCTGCCCCTACCAATTACACAGCTCTGTTAAGCGCATGATAGATGTGAAAAAAGAAACTTGTAGTCCTCCAGGGGCACCAGAGAGAGCTGCAGTTGGGAAATCATGGGCCACTTTACTGAATGTAATCATGGTAAATCATAGGTAACTTTACTGAATGATCCGATCCCAAGAAACCTGCCCAGAAGACAAAGTGTTGTCTGTTTCAGGATACAGATGGGACATGATTTCCTAGCAAATCATCTGAGCGGAATTGGCGCCTTTGATAGTCCACTCTGCCAGCTAGAAGAAATATGACAGCACATCTGGACACTTCACAAAAGGACATCAGCGTCCAAATCCGCCATCTGGTGGAAAACATTACAATTATATTGGGCTGCACGAACACGAATGGCAGTAGAGCATCGTATATTGGCATAATTTAAAAAGAAACGAATAAGGGTTATGCCCTAGTTTTATTCAGGTTGCATCATGTATGGGGACCTGATCGTAATTAACAGAACCTCGGATTTAC
>JAEMON010000012.1:10499455-10524881 GCA_030264115.1 Lygus lineolaris
ACTCCAGACGATATCTGACCCTGGAATCGATCTAAAAAATCCTAAAAAAAACTTCCACCCCCCGGTTAGTTCTACTTCAGCTCTACCTGCTAAGATTGAAAAACACAGAACATGCTTCTGCTAGTCTGTTTCACATGTTGTGAAGTTCCTATCATAATGCCAAACTTTAAACTCCAACCTACTTTGTTCAACTACGTACCAGTAGTCCTCTGAAAAATGTTGAAGGAGGGGGAAATTGGCGGGGTGAGATGTGGTGTGGTGTGTAATAAATTCAGAGCTTTCCTTAGAAATTAGCTTTATAAGACGCACAGCTGATTCGGGCCCTTTGCGTCATCATGTGTACAAGTCCTAGGAGGCTACATACAAAATTATAGCTTCATATTACAGTGAATAGCCTAGAAATTGGCTTTAGGAGCCGCTCAGCTGATTCTGGCCCTATACGTCATCAAGTACAAGTCCTAAGGAGGGTACATACCAAAATGGCTCCATAGACTGAATAGCTTAGAAATTAGAAAATTTTGTCTTGCATTTTTGTAACGTTTTTGTGTCATTATTTCGTAACGTTTTTGTGACATGTTTTCGTAACGTTTTAAGACAGTTAGGTCATGGCTAAAGCATGTTCCATTCTAAAAATTCAAAATTTCAATGATATCAAAAGAGGAGAGCATTTTCTGAGCACTCCAAGGGGTCAAATTCTGAAAAATACAGGTAAAAAACGTGTTTTTTTGAGTTTTTTGTTTGTAAATTACCATCTTAAACATAGAAACATTGTGGTATATTCAAAATAAACGCTAAATTTCCTATAGGAGTCAACCACCGAATTGGCTAAGATGATTCTTTGAAAATTCGCGCATTAACTCATGCTGTATGAATGGAACTTTTTGCTTCCTCACTATCGAAGGTAGAACGCTATTTATTCGTGCAAGAAAAAAAATGTGTGTCCTCCAAAATCAAAATTTCTACTTGCTTTTTAGGTTTCAGAGCTTTCTGAACACTTTTGTTTCCGTGCCTGTCGTTCTGTGGTCAATTCCTTGTCCCAGGCAAAACTATATGAAGATATGATCCGAATTTGATTAAACTTTCAGGGCGTGTGCGGGTTAGCCCTTTGACGGGTCCCTATGAATTTCATGACCATCGGACCATTAGTAGCGTGAGCGCATGCGCTAACGCGAATTTCGTGAAACCCCGGTATCTCAGTTCCCCATTGACCTATTTCGCTCAAATTCGGAAGGTAGTTGGGAGCTGACTCCAAATCACCAATGAATTTCGTCACGATTGGATCAGTAACAGCTACTGCGCAAGCGCAAACTTGGAATTTGTTGTCATAGGCGTAGCTCTGGAAATTCTCGCCCAATTTGGGGACATTTTCAGGGATCCAGCGAGTTAGACCCTAGAGGATCCCCTATTCATTTCATCGCCATCGGACCACTAGTAGCGTGTGCGCATGCGCATACCTGAATTTCCTGAAACTACGATTTCTTAGTTCCCAATGGACCTATTTCGCTCCTCTGGACCTAATTCGGTGTGTAGTTGACAGCTGACCTTCTAATGTATACCCTATTGTATCTGTAATACCTACTGCCCATGCCCAATTTTGAAATGTGTTTCATGGCCATAACTCCGAAAATATTCTACTAATTTCGGTGAAATTTTCAGAGAGGGGTAGCCCAGTAGACAGTCCCCTATGAATTTCATCGCCATCGGACCACTAGTAGTGTGTGAGCATGTGAAAACGTGAATTTCCTGATACCACAATATCTGTTCCTAATGGACCGATTTCGCTCAAAATCGGAGGGTAGTTTTGGGCTGACTCAAAACCGGAGGGTAATTGGGGGCTGACTCAAAACCTATGAATTTTATCACGGTTGGATCAGTAATAGCTACTGCGCAAGCGCAAACATTAAATTTGTTGTCATAGGCATAACTCCGGAGCTACTCTACCAATTTCGCTGGAATGTTCACTAACTGATTTACGTCCATGTTACAAGAGTGAGGAAGCTATACTGCCAGTCACACTTGGCAGACGTGTTTTTAATTGTTTTAGCTCTTGATAAGACAATTTCAGATACCCAATCATTTAGCCGATTATACTGCAGCTTTCATCGCTTGGTCAGCGAATAAAGCAATTTTTATGGGTGATGCAACGGGGTTATCTGGGGTAGACCCTATCTTTCCGTGAAATAATCTCAAGACACCATCGTCGAAAAAAAATGTCACACGATTTATCGTACGACTTTATTTTCCACGTTCCCATCGTTCCTTTTGACCTCACACGACCGAATTTTCTTCTCGTCCGGTCGCTCTAGCGATCCCACCTTCTTACGTAATGAAGATAAGGAAAAATGGGGCGAAAAAAACTGCGTTCTAACAAAGAAACATAGTTATCTCAGCTTGTAGTTCTCGGTAGCATCTTGACTCTTGCTGTGTGAATTTTGTGGTTCGTTCCGGCTGACGATGAGTGACAGGAAGCTCCAGTTAGTACAGTTATTTATTTATTTTGTTTATTTTAATTACGGGCAAGCCCAATTACACAGATTAATTCAGCAGAACGCAAATTAAACAAATCAGAACATCAAAAGTAGAAAATAAGGAAACACCAGAGAAAAAAATAACGGAAAGAGAAGAAATGTACCTATAGGTACCATGAATAATCCCATACCATGAATAGGTATAATGAAAAATGAGCGTTACCAATATTGACGAAAACATGATTTCGCTTGCTTGAGGTAGCTGAGAAGCTTTGTTTTTAGTGGCGCGCTAATTATTAGTTTGTTAATTAGAATTTGTAATTTTTTCAGGCCATGTCCAAGTGCAGTTCCTCTTTCTCGCATGTGCTTTCTCACAGTTTTCTCTTTTAAAACTAAACTAATTATCAACCTACTAAAATTTAATCACAAATGGAGGAACTAGATGGATTTATCTTCAACAAAAAATGAAAATTATGAAATTTGGTCATACACATGAACATAAAACGTAATAAGGGTGATTCGCCTGTTGAAATGAAGGAAAGGAGAAGAAATGGAAACTATTCCAAAGATAGAGTGGGGAAATCATGATGCAGCATGAACAAGAACATTTTTCATTTGACAGACTACTTGAATAAATGAAGACTCCAAAAATGTATTTTCGTGAACAGAAAATGGTCATCCCTACCCATCATCACAATGTTAATTAATTTAGTTTAATTTATGTATCTCTTTGCTAATGTAAGTACATTTTCTGAAATACAATCTGCACCTTCATTTGCTTTAGTAATATCATGGCTGAAGTTCAATTTTCTTTGTCAGGACTTTTTCAAGTTACATTATGTAGGTGCTATGACAATAGTTAGTCCTTGTTTTTTCGATTAAAAACTATTTAATTCCGAGGAGCTTCCGATCAAACCTCTGGTTGTCATTTTCAACTCTAAAACATTCAAAGGAAATAACATAGGTGAGGTTGAAGGCAGGTACACTAATGATGATTTGAAATTACTATAAAAAAGGAAGAAGGAAAGTACTAATGGTGAACTCAATAGCTGATGGAGAGTATGAATGTGTAGGAAATTTAATTTACTCACCAACAGCAGGTAGAGAGCTTTCTTGGCAGGAACCAACTGTTGATTGGAAAGCTCCTCAGAATAAAATACAGTTTTTAATCGGAAAGACTTTTATTGTCATGGCTGAAGTTACATTTTTTTGTAGGAGTTAATGGGTTTTGAGTTAGCCACTGAAGTATTCAGTCACAATCAGACCTCGAAATTGTCTCTTTAAACTCAACTTTTGACCATAATTTCGAAATCTGAAGTCTACTTTCTTTTTTAAGATTACAATGTTACAATCGTGATTTTATCGGATCTATTTTCAATGGGTTTAGCGACTGGCGGCATAAAATTGCCTCAGAAAAAAAAATTTCTTGAAGACTTTCTACAAAATATTTAGGTATCATCATTGATCCCTTCCTGGTGCTTCCCATCTCTCCACTGTGTCATCCTTTTCTCATAAGCTCCCAAGTAAACTGGATGGGCCCTCGGTATGTATAACGTTTGGTGGTCTTTGGTTATGTCTAGATCTCAAAAAATGGGCAGAAGATGATGGTTCCATGATTTTGGAGGTTACTCTACGTGTTAATCATACTTAATTTCACCTGTCGCAGGTATGACCTCGAACAGACGATGGCTTTTTCTCCTCCAAACAACGATGACGGCTTCTTCCTCCTCAGGTAAGCTATGGAACACCTTTCTGTAATTCTTTCTCTCTATGAGTTGTTGTTTTGAAGGTCTGAAAAATAGTGCTGTGAAATAGGATGTTGACCTTTGTTCTTCCACTTAATCTACCCCAGCCTACTTCACTGTAACAGGAGGGCTCATTTCCTTGCTCGAGCGTCTCCAAAATTTACTCGTAATATACCTAGCAAGCATTTTATTCTACGAAGTGGTTTATGTAGAGATCATTATATTTGAAACCGATTTATCTTCTTGTTTTAGACACAAACGCCATGAGGAGCCACCAGCCATGACACAACCGAAACCCAGAATCGTTGAGCCCAAGTTTACTCCAAAACTTCAGACTTTTGATGAGAATCCCGCCTCGCCTGCCACCACCGCTCTCGCGGCTTCAGCTCTCAAGCAATTCATATCCGCTGATTCAAGTAAGTACCTGAGTACCTACTTACACCAGGGATGGAGATCGAGATGAAAAGAATCGATTTTTGGGAATCGATGTATAAAAAGATCGACAAATCGGCTCAAAAGAATCGATCTTCCGATTCTCCTATTTTGCTTAAGCTTTTAAATGACTGCTGTAACTCCTCTCTTCACTAATTCTGGTCAAGCATGTGATTGGATGAGTTGTTTCTCTGAGTAATAAATGACAAAAAAATATTTGTAAACAAATAGGAAGTGGGTAGGTATTTATTTCATTAAAATGAAATTTGTTCTCGCTCGTTGTCGACCTTCAAAAACTCCATCCACACTTCACTACGGGGAGCCATTCCAATTTACTTTTAAGAATTATAATTATTATTAACTTCAATCGAATCCACAGCACTAGCTGTCTTGTATTGTCGAATCCAGCAACAATACAAGCTGCAACCGTCTCTCTCCGGGGCTCCCTCTACCGTGCATCGTTGGCCCGTTAGCTGTTTAGTTTAGCTTCAGCCATGGTAGATGGTTGTGATCTGTGATGCCAGATATTTCTTCCGGTGTCCGAAAAATTAAAGTATAAGGCAAGCAATGCATCGAATCGAAAATCGTCCATAAAACGATCGATACGCGCAGTTCTCTGGCAAGTTGGGATCGATCTAAACAATCGATTAATCGGACCAAAAAGATCGATCCGCTTGAAAATTCGATTCGGTCTCCCATCCCTAACTTACTCAGTGACGGTTTTCCTCTGAAGTAAAATTGTCTCGATAGTGCTTTCAGTCTTTTGTACCTTGTGCCAGTAAACCAAGTGACAGCGTTTTGGGAAAATGTTGGATATTGGAGCTGTTGCCGCCATTTATACACCGCTGGTACACAGTCATCGCTGTAACTGTCTCCATAATGACAATCTTGTATTTGGTCATAAATATGAGGAAGCTAAGGAAAATTCAACCATTCAAACAACATGCACAAACACCGCTTCCTCAATAATGATCCAATCGTTCAACTTAGGGAGTAGTTGGGGTTGATCTCTGAGTATTGGGGAATTCCGGCGTGTCTTAATTTAGCATTTTTGACTTCAGATTCGAATTCAGCATCCTTGAAAACTTCTAGTTACAATTTTCAGCTCAAAATATTCATTAGGTTGGCTGTAAAACGGGTGAGAAGATCACTCGTGACGTGGCGTCATCTGTTCTGAGGAACGGAGTCATGTAACGATTTTACGGCACTTCTAACCATCGGATACCCCGCATTAGCACCTTTTGAAAGCTCTCACTGAAATCTTTCAGTTTAACGAATAAAATGAACTAGCCAGAATGGGGAACTTGCAAGGTTATTTTCTATTTTGTAATTTGAAAGATCTCAGTGAGGGCTTCCCAAAAAGGTGCTATATGAGGGGTATCCGATGAATGAAACTTACCGAAAATGGGTTTTGTAATTTTAACCTAACTGATGTCACCGACCCCCCGCCCCGCCTGCCTTGGGGATCTCTCAGCGTCCATCTTTTGCGGAACCTAAATTATGTCGCACGTCGTGTTCCCGCCGTTCCAACCCATTTTCTGGTCAAACTAGTGGTAATTTCGAGCTGAAAATAACGTGTGCGCATAGGTCGGAAATTATCATTTTTGACCTCAAATTGGGGTTCAGCGTTCTCAAAAAAAACCTAGCCCGAAAAGAGCTGGAAAGAGGCTCGTGGCTTCAGAATATGTTGACTATGGTGCAGGAGGTGCTACATAAAACCAGGTGAGCTCCTTGAAATGTAATGTCTGGTGCTTGGGTAGAGTTATTACACCCACTTCCAAATTTTCCCTGGATTTACAGTACTGAGGTCTAGATAAAGTTTCTCCTTGCTACCATACCTCCTTGCAATATTTTCGATATTTCAACCTGTTCAAGCTCATCCAAAGCTTCAGTAGCAGCATTTTGAGGAATCTTGTAAACGTGGTACTTACCTCATCACCTATACAGAATTGTTTATTCATGAAGCAGTGAGAAACAAAATAAAATTGCAAGATAAAGAATTTGTGGCACCATGCCTCAGTACTATAAATCCAGGGAAAATTTGGAAGTTGATGTAATAACTCTACCCAAGCACCAGACATTACATTTCAAGGAGCTGCCGGTACTCACCTGGTTTTATGTAGCACTTCCTGCACCATAGTCATCAGATGAAATGAATGAAAAATGTCTTTATTCCATGAAGAAAAAAAAAATAATTCAGGCAAATTTGAAAGTAGGTAATCATACCTACATTAGTAAGGTATGAGAATGAGATGGTATGAGATGTTACCAACTTTCAGATAACCCCTTTTGTATGACCCCGTGGCACACGCCCCTTAGAAATATTAAAAGTCCCAGATGATGCCAAATACATGGCGAAACTAGTTGGACAACCTAACTGAAGAGGCCTCACCTTTCTTCACCCTCAACCCCTACAAATAAATATTTTTTCGTAGGACTACTGATGTCTAATTAGGTACCTATACAATCCCATCCTACGAAACGAAGCCGTCCTCACAAGAAAACCTGTTCCTTCCGTTTTGCTTCTTCCCCATCCATTTCACCATCTGCCGGTCTAATTTTATACGTCCATCCAGAAGTAATGTAAGCATTGTTTCCGCTCCGGCACCTCCTCAGATAAGCAAACTCTCTCACTCGCGGCAAGGTCACTCGTGGCGTCACTGTTTCAACAAAACTGTCCCCCATCTGTCGATGATGCAGATTACCTTTTAGAAAACCTCTCTCGACGCCATCTCGTCTGCCTTTGGCCGGTAAGTTTCCTGGATATCCTCAATGGCGGCTTCACGTGAGTTGTCATGTGCTTGAGATTTTCCCAGTTATTCTACAAATGATCTACTTCCACAAACACGATAAAGAATTTTCATCTCTCCAACAATGAAATTTCCGCTTGCACTTTGTGTCAGAATTGTCTCGTCTATGGTAGATCGCTTATATCTGCTTAAATTCAGGTGGTTCGACCGCTCATGAATTTCATTTCAAATTTTACCAATGCCGCGGTATCATATTATGGAACTGCATAAAACGAATGTGTCCAAAACCGTTCAAATTACCTCGTACCTATTGTTGCTCGAAGCTAGGCCTAAATCTATTTTCTAATCTAATTCAACCTTTTTCCAAATGAACCCACCTTTTTTTTTTCAATTGAATTAAACATTTTTCCACTTAAATTCACCTTTTTTCCAAAAGAATTCAACTTTTTTCCAATTTAATTAAACCTTTTTCCAATTGAGATCAACTTTTCTCAAATTAAATTCCTTAGATTTTAGTCAGAAAAATATATTAGTAACTGAATCTCATTAGAAAAGTGGATGAGGAGAGGGAAGAAACTTATGGAGTGGGAAATTAGATTAGTAAAAGAATTAGATTAGTGGTAAATTAGAGGTTAATTAGAGGTAAATTAGATTAGTGGTAGAATTAGATTGGAAAATACTATACATTAATAAAACCGTATTCTTGGTTGACGGCCACGGAGGTAGTCTGATAGTTGATTTGAGTCGAGGAATAAATATCTTTCGAAAATTTCAACTTACATGCTAGGCTGTAATAGATGTCGAACACCCTCTTCCTTCATCGTGAAATTGATCTTCCTTAGTTATTCAGTGAACAAATTCGTTTAAAAAAAAATAGGAAAAGTTCGTGGAATTTTACAATCTTTTTTCGTTAAATTCGGACATGGTGAGTAGAATGTTTTCAAATTAACTGTACGGTTACGTGATTTGAGCTTCAGATTTCATTAATTGGGATAGATCCTTAGAATTTATTATTGAAAATATCGTAATAATTCCAACAAAACACATTGGTTTGCCACTTGTTAGTGATATCAAGCACATCGGTTGATCACAACATTTTCGCTTTGTTGGAGTTGATTGATGAATGACGAATTCATGCTTTAGTTGAATTTATTAGTTGAACTGATTCTGACTTGGTTGTCCGAAACTTTCACCCACACTATGTCCGTCTGAGAGTGGCTATTCCGGTCAATGCAGAGAGTAACCACCCCGCAGTTTTATAATGTCCATAAATGTTGGAAATAAATGAATAATGTATGCAAGTAAATTAACTTCATGAGCTTGAATGCTTAGTGGTTATGTTATTGATATTCACTTATCGATTTGGAAAACGCCTGCCAAGTTGGGTGGGCAGTATAGCTTCCTCACTTTTGTAACAAGGACGACTAGAATATCAGTATAACTCATTGTTTCTATATATGGACGAATAGAATCAGTTAGTGAAAATTATTATTAGCTATTATTTCAGCGAAATTGGTTGAATATTTCAGGCAGAGTGAAAATATTATGAAAAAGGTCCAGTTCAATTTTTCGATAGGTAGCTCACACCGTATGGCTGTAACTTACTAATGGGCCCATATTTTGAACTATCCTACCAATTTCGCTGAAATGCTATTCGTCCATGTTACAAAAGTGAGGAAGCTATACTGCCCACCCAACTTGGCATACGTTTTTTGTATTTCTTGCAGGAATACATAGCTTCCTACCTTCGGTAGTGAGGAAGCAAAAATAAATAAATGTCGCAGCAAGAGGACCATTACCCTGAGCCATCATATTCGCTCTAAAGCCACCAAATTAGCTCGTATGGTAGTTGATTGGATGTTTATTATCAACCTTGGTCGACCCATGTTTTTGTTTTTCTTTCGTTTTTACACCACTTTTCGCTTCACCGCTTTTGGATCAGAAATTGGCGAACAGCACTGTACGCAGAAGGCAAGCGATGCCTTTGAAGTTCCTTCGGTCGTGGAAATCCGCAGGTTATGGGCCCATCCGAGCAGGTTGTAGGTCGGGTCAGTGACCAGATGGCCAAGGGCGAGGAGACGTTCCGACTGGAAAGTTCCACGACCTCCGACCGGTCTGCTGGCCCTTTGGATTTGACACGTGACCGCATCTTAGCCGTCAATAGATCTTCAAGGATCATTCTTCCACCGAAGATGAAATCTTCGTCACATTGAAAATACGTGTAGTGTGACTTGTAATGATCGGATTTTCAAAAAAACCAATAGTTTTCGGGGACTGTTATCAAATTTTAATCGCAGGCCTTATTACCTAAACCTTTGGAGTCAAACAAGAAAATTGTTTTTAAACCCTCCTCAAAATTTTATGATTTACGTTTCAAAGGATCTACATAATCAGGGTTGCTACGGGTATGGAAAACCTGGAAAATTCAGGGAAAAATTGAAAATGTTCTAGAATTTGACGCAGGATACGGGCTACTAGTACTTTTTAGTTCTCATTGAGACTAATGCTTTGAGTACACAGTTTCTAAATTTAAAAAATTCTCGTTTTTTACCTACACTACAGAATTCATCATCAACTCACTTCATCAACTAGGTACAGATCATCTGCTTTTCTGTAAGTAACAAGTCTGTTTCAGGCATTTATCAATACAAAATCGAATTGCTTCCTCACTACCAAATGACCCTCGGAAGCTATGTATTCGAGCAAGAAATGAAACTAATTTTGCCCTCCAAAATCAAAATGTCCACTTGATTTTCACGTTTCAGAGCCTTCTGAACAATTTTGGTTCCACGTCGGTCTGTGGTCAATGCCTTGTCCCAGGCAAAACTATAATGGAGTTATGGTCCGATTTTGATGGCATTTTCAGGGATTGTGCGGGTTAGCCCCATGAAGGCTATTAATTTCATCTTGTTCGGACCACTAGTAGCTTGTACGCATGTCCAACCGAGAATTTCCTAAAGCTACAATTCCTCAGTTGCTAATGGACTGATTTCGCTCAAATTGGGAGTATAGTTGGCGGCTGACTCCAAGACAAGTACCTATTGATTTCGTCATCCAAGTAATAAAAATATCAGCAATCAATATCAATAATAGCTGCTACAATAGATTGCAATAACGCATGTGCAATTTAAAATGTGTTTTCGTAGCCATAACACCGGAACTACTCCACCAATTTTGGTGAAATTTTCAGGTATTGTACGGGCTTACTATTGTATGGAGGAGGGGGCTTTTGAAACGCTTAGGAAAAGGTCAGGGAAAAATCACTTTCGGTATGGAAAACCTGTAAAAGTCGGCGAATTTCGGTATTCTGTTTCCGTAGCAACTCTGATAATATATCTAGAATAATAAAACCGAATTTCCACAGTCATGAATGAAAACAGGAATCCTTATTTACTTAGTCCCAAGTGTTTATTCGAAACCATGGCCGAGACATGTTATGAATGTAATCATCAGCCATGTAATCCAAGCCAGATGTGTTCTATAAGTTTGTCTAATATTATTGATATTGTTGGAACTGTAATATAAGCCCGCACATCTGAATCTGGGAGCTGTTAGAGGGCTCCAACCCTCTTGAGTTGGATCGAATCGGACTAGTAGTTCTCTGGATTCGAGTACGTATCCCTTTCAAAGAAAATACCAGCCCCTGCTCTCTTCGTCCCATCTTCCTCGCGGAGGTCAGTTCCCTATAAGCCATCTGTCTTATCTCTTGCATGTTGAGGCCATTTTTTTCTTGACCTGAATTAACGTTTCTGATGGCACGCAAACTCTCAGCCAAGAGCTAATTTTACTATTTTCTGCCTTTGACCACCTACCAATTTGGCGTGTGAGCATTATATCCATTGCGAATGTCTCATGCCCTCTTATTTTTTTCTCGCAAGTCTCATTGCCGAAGTATTTCGAGTTTTGCTGAATTTTGAAGGGTCAGTAGGTCAGCAACAGGTGCCTGCTAACCCAAGGTATCGTGCTCCATAAATAACGAATTACCTCGACTTGATTTTAGGCGGATGAAACTGTACAAATTAGTTGCTCCACACTGAGCTAAAATATCACATAAGTAGAATCAAGATGGAACTAATAGGTTTTAAGGCTCAGTTTCGTCAACCAATATTAATAAAATGGTTGAAACTAATCTTAGTGACTCAAGTTAGTCACTATTTCGTGCGTTAGTCAGAGGTTCGTACCTGAGTGTCCCAACAGTAGCATAATTCTTCCAGAGAGGGTGGATTAAGCAATTCTGGGTCTATTGAACTGTTCCGATGATCTGGGTAACGTTTCAGCAAACTGTAGGTATGAACGGAGTGCATTGAGGCTCCGATCATTCTCTCTGAATGAGTGAGGCAGTGTGCAATTTTTTATGCAATTTTTATTTCATTTTGTCCTCGTCTTGTTGCCAAGTTGGTTTCCCAGGACCATACTAATTGATTGAGTGGGTGCTAACCCCGTTACATTACATAACCCATTTTTTCATATATATATCCTCAGGAATACCTACTCACACATTTTTTGCTTTGCTCAGTATTTGTGCTAGAAATGCAAAAAAAAAAAACTTTCCTCCAAAACAACATTTCCACTTGCTTTGTACGTTTCACAGCTTTCTGAACCATTTCGGTTCCGTGTCTGTCTGTGGTCAATTCTTCGTCCCATGCGAAACTGTATGAAGTTGTAGTCCGATTTTGATGAAATTTTCAGGGATCGCGCGGGTTAGCCCCATGACGGCTATTAATTTCATCTTGTTCGGACCACTAGTAGCTTGTACGCATGCGCAACCGAGAATTTCCTGAAACTACAATTCCTCAGTTCCGAATGGATTGATTTCTCAAATTCGGAGGATAGTTGGGGGCAGACAACAAGACAATTACCTATTAATTTTGTTGATGATTTTGTGATGTCGATTCAATTTTTGTCATAGAAACCATTCTACCGATTTTGCTGAAATTGTCACTAACTGATTACGTCCATGCAATTTTCCAGATAGGTCCCGGCTAATCCATTAATTTCAATAACCCCCCCTTATTGCAATATTCTTAGGAGCGTGAAATCTCACTTTTTTCAACGTTCCTTGTTTAAAGTAGACTCCGGTCTTGAGTTTTCTGAAGATATTCTTTCAATCGGTTAGGGGGAGGTTAGTAGTTGTAAAAGATGGTTGGTCTCCAGTTGTTAGAGATGATGCAACAGTTGAAGCTCGAGCCAGCACCCATCACCAGCTGATTATCTGGGAACGTCAAGGACAGACGTCCGAACCGTTTCGTAACGCTTATCTTTCGTTGAACTTCTCAAGGACGTTGAGCCTGCGATGTGCACTTCTACCTTGCGGAAATCAAAAAATGCAATAACATTCATTTTTTAATGATTGGAAAAAACATCCGCTGAGTGGATGTGGCATAGCCTCCTTGTATCGTATGATTCGGGTAGATCATTAAAATAAGTATGAGTCCTGTGAGCCAGTCCCAAACTACCAGAAATTTTTTAATGAGATTGGGCCGATGAATAATTAAAAAAGGCGCAGGTTGAAGATAATGCAGGATCTTGCAGAATGATGCGGAATCATGCAGATTGATGTAGAGTTATGCAGTAGCTTATTTATATATATACATATATATTTATTTATTTGTCGAGTTGCATAAACACATTCACAAAATAAAATGAAATAATAGTAATCCAAACATAGATTAAATAAAACTCCTACTGAATTGAAAACAAAATTATCTATTTCCGCAACTTATTGTTGGGCTCAAGGCCAAAGGCCCGAAACGCCCAACAAGAATTATCATCTTTACGTATATACAAATATTTACAAATAAGGATTCAATTTAACACTAACTTGTTCTCAAATAAGTAGTCAATTTAACACTTGTTCTCACTTCTTCTTGTGAAGAGTAATAAATGTTACTAACTTCAGGGATGATCTTTTAGGATCCAGTCCACGCTAGTTTACAAATTGGATCAAAATCGGATCAATACATCTGAATTGTTTGAGTTAAGGGTGTTGCTAGGATTTCAAAGGAGAGCTATAAGGATAAGGGCAAAAAACAATTTGGCTCCCGACGCGCAATTTAGGTACCTTCCTGATAAACGGAAAAGACTAAAATGGTGCAATCATTTTGGAAATTTTGCGCTATTCCGAGTATATTCCTACTTGTTTAAAATTTACTCGTAAATTAGCCTCACTTTTCACAAAAACCCTAGTCGAAACATGTTTACCTATTTTACAACGCTGATTCTATTAGTACCGTTCTGTTAGATGGAGGAGAGCTAATTTAGTTGTAGACCAGACAGATTCTGCGTCGAATAAGACCAACCCACAGCCCTATACGTACGTTTTTGGCAGAATTTGAATCTTCCAATTCAATTCAATCCGTTTATTAATACAGAGGAAATCATACAGGATACATATTTAAAACTGCACATTCCATAATTATGACTACATATTTAAAACTAGGGATACATATTACAACTAGGATACATATTTAAAACTGCACATTCTACAATCATGACTGCACTAATTACATTCCCGTCCCAAAGGTCATGGACCCGTCCAGGGACTATAGTTGACGTTCTCGTAGTATAATTTTCAGGAAACAACCATAATGATAATAATATGCAACATAAATAATGACAATAATAGTACATAATTCATTTTTTTACAATTTTTTTGTTTCTTTCTGAGTTTTTTTCTTATGTACAGAAATTCCTTAAATTATTTCACTCTAAGGCTAAAGGGAACGACAGTTGAAAAGGACGAAAACAGTTTTTGGGTTTTTTCTTAGCAACCAATCACCAGATTTTGAATTCAAAGGAAGATCAGTGCATTTCACAGTTAATTATACCACACAGTACCATTATACATCAATTTTAAGTACATTTTTTAGCTTAGTTTTACAACTAGTATTGACAGTGTGGGGACCAGGAACTGGCAGGTTCCTGCTCCCCACTAATAGTCAGTGGAGGGATGTAGGCCCCCCTCCACTGGGTGTATGGGGCCTATAAAAGGGGACCAGTACCCCGAATAAATACGCATTCAATTACTAATTGTCTCGTCATTCATTTTAGCCTCCTCTGCTCATTACAGACATTATTCATTTAATTTACATTTATTGGCACAACGACACATTCCTGGAGATGTGAGAGAACCAATACTTTCAGTAACTAAAAAGATATACATACATTTATTTAGATAGGCACAATTCACATAATCCAGTTGTATATCATCGGGTGCGCATCCACACACCCACAACTATACAAACTCCCCCAGGTACTCTAAGTGCGAATCTTGAGTGTGTAAGTCCTTCAGGTATGACTTGTTCCGTATTCTTAATTTCACCTAAATGCGATACCCCGCTATTGGTTGCCTTTCAATTGACCTCTTCACCCACTTTCACGAGCGTCCTTTGTTCCAAAATAGCATTGTTCCACGTCATTATCCTGAAATTTCCATGTCCTGACGTAGACGATAGTTGGTATTCCATTGTTCGGCGGGTTTCCGGTTTGACCCCCGGAGTTCGAGCCTTTTGATTGGCTGTTACGGTTTCACACCCTTTCTTCTGTACACCGCTCATTCCAGCCTACGTTTTCGGTTCCAAACATCATAAAAAGAGCTTTTGAGCGAATTTTTGACACTTCGATACCTATGCTAGTTTTTGAAAATTTGTGTTATTGGAAGTCCATTTTGGACTCTGACTGATTTTGGACTGAGTTGACTCCCGAAGATTATAACTTTTCCATAACATTATGTGTATGTGCATAAATTTTATTAATATTATATTTATGTGCAACTCCAGGCTAATATCTGACCCTAGGTTCGATCGAAAATATGAAGAAGAAAATTCAAAACCAAATCATCGAATCAAAAAAAGGGCGAGTGTACTCTTGGGGTCAATCCTTGAAATTTAGGCCCAAAAGTCGCTTTTGAAAATACGTGTTTTTTACGTTCTTGATTAAAATTACCATCTTAAACATGGGAACATAGGTGATTCGGAAACAGCGCTAAATTATAAGATAATAATAACCCACCAAATATTTTTTTTTTAATCTCTTAAAATCTGTAAAAATTATTCCTTGAAATTCGATCATTAACATGTTCAATTACCATCTTAAACATGGGATCGTTGGTGATTCAGAAACAGCGCAAAATTGTCTGTATGAATAACATACCAAATTTTTTTTTTTAAATCTCTTGAAATCTGTAAAAATTATTCCTTGAAAATTCGATTATTAACTCATGCTGCATGACTGGAACTTTCTCTAGGCTTTTTTTTACCCTTGTGGTCAACTTAGGAAACTACAATGGCGACGGATATTTTTATAGGTGTCTAATTATGGGTGTGAAATAACTTCAATTCTACCCATTACTTGAAAAAAAAGGATGATAGAAGTTCTTTGTGAAATCGCCATAATCTTTGTAAATAGGTACCTACTTAGATTTCTCCACTACAAGATCGATTAACAGAACTCCCTGTTTGCAGTTTTTATTCTCTCAATAATGCAGTTGTACCTTCATTTCCGTAATACCGCGGTTCTTGAAAGCATCGCGAAGCGGTTAAATAATCCAATTAAAGAAAATCCCTGTCACCACACTGAACACGCGATTAATCAATACCTATGTTATGCCCTTGATAAGAAAGCATCTTTACTAGGAGAAAACCTTATTTGAAAGTTTTTAAAATGTGAATTGTTCTACGTGTCTTTGCTTTTTGATCAAGTCAACGTTGTAAAAGATTGTACTGGCAAGTTCTCAAAACCTGAGCAAGGTCTTAATTAAAACGAGAAAGTTAAATTTCGTCTGAACTCACTCGGAATCAAAAATGTCTGGGAAGAATTAATAAGAAATCATCACGTGAGGCGAGAATGGCTTGAGCGGGGTTGGCATTCGTTCGCTGAATTCTTTGCGTGCCAACGATAAGCTCTATTTCGTACTACCTACTTAGCGTCTACATTTTGAGAAAATAGCTATGTCACTATCACAGTTCTAATTCGAATCATGTTCTTTCTCGTATTGCAGGGAATTGTTTGGTGGGCCCATTTCCATAGGTTTTAGCGAATTTTCGAAGAAAATTAAGCTATTGCAATGTCTTCAAAATTTTTGTAATGCAGAATTTTTGAAAATTTCCTTTATGGAAATCCGTTTCAGACCATTCTAAAACGATTCCTGAAATTTAACACTTTCATATTTGTGTGTGTGTGTGTCACTCCAGACGATATCTGACCGAGGAATTGAGACAAAAAATCCAAATAAACGTCTGCCAAGTTGGGTGTGGCACATAGCTTCCTCGTATCCATAACATGATTTTATATATATAAAACATATATATTTAAAAAATCATCAAAGGGATTACTACCTGTACAACCCCTGAAAATTCCATCGAAATAGAATGAAAATTGTCTGAGTTATGAGAGCTTCATATTTCCGCATGCGCACTGGGTACCACTGATCCGATGTTGATGAAACGCATAGGGCATTGTCGAATCTCCGATCCTCAACTTTCCTACAAATTTGAGAGAAATCAAACCATTAGGTCGCGAGAAATTGATGGTTCAAGGATTTCATGTTTACGCATGCGCAGAGCCTACTCGTGGTCGGCTGATAATGAATTTCATAGGGGACCGTCTGGGGGCTAACTCGCGTAATCCCTGCAAATTTCACCAAAATCGGATGAAAAGTGTTAAAGTTATGCGTGTTGCAAGGATTTCAAGTTTTGCGCATGCGCAGTAGATACCGCTGCTCAGATTTTGATGAAACTTGTAGGGTACCATCAACCCTTCGATCTTAAATACTTATATATAACTAACGACCCGATAGTCCAAATTCGCTCAACTTTTTATGGTAGTTCGAGGGTAGATTCCATATAGTCCCATACGAATTTCGTGATATTTGGATCATTCGTAGTGACAGCGCATGCGCCAACATGAGGAAACCGTAGAACTGCCATACAGTTCTGTTGGATCTACTTCCATAATTTGCAATTCGATAAAATGTCTTAATGAAGAAGCCACTTTTAGTGAAGTCTCTCGAATCATGACTGATTATAAACACACAATGACGTAACCTTTTTAAAAGTATTCTTACTGTTTTGACCTATTCAATTGTTGTTTCAAGTGGTCGACGTTCGATCAGTGAAAACCGGATTTCTTATCTCTTCTCAGGAAATTTCGCTCTTTAGTGGCTTCGAGGAAGAACAGTTAGATGTCTTGAGAGTTCGACCTAATATAAAATCTGACTCATAAAGTAGAACTCATTGTTATGGAAGGAGGCTTGTGACGTCACAGTGTTTCCCCCCCGATTCGTCACGTCACACTTGAACAGTCCCAGCTGTTCGTGGCCGCTCGTGATTGGTCTTCTCCGACGCTGACGAACCATTCATGACGTAGAGACAGTCATAAATGTCCACCTTCGTCCTGATTGTTAGTATTATCGCAATGAGCTATGCGCATGGTTATTTTTCTCTTCTTCAATTAGATGGTCGCATTGAGAGCTTTCCAAAAAGGTGCAACATGAGGGGTGTCTGATGAGCACAAACGGCTCTCGTATTAAAAACTTGCTACGTCCTCATCCCACCCCGCGCCGTTCTGGGGGAGCCCTCAGCTCCTAGAAGTCACTACCTTACAAGCGTTCTTCCCACCCGTTTTGTGGCCAAGCTTGGCTAAATTCGAGCTGAAAATTCGCAAGTAGCTAAATCCGAATTTGAGGTCGAAAGTGGAAAATGCCTACCCATGCGCTGACCCCATTGCGAAAAGGTTCGATCAGTTTGCGAAACTTATAATTCAGTTCTCTTCCTTCAAAACCCTCTAGGTCTAGGCAGTTGAAAAAAAAAAATACTTCTGCCATTATAAGTTAAGTTTCAAGTAGTTTCTTCGCCATGTCTGCTTTGCACCATCCACAGGCAACAACCGTGGAGCCAGCCCCCAATTACCTTCCGAATTTGAGCGAAATCGGCCCATTAGAAACGAAGGAGTCGGTGTTTCAGAATATTATCGATTGCGCATGCTCATATTTGCTTCCATTGGTCCAACGGTGATGAAATTCTTAAGAATAGAATGAGCTCCCGGATCAGCTTGCAATTAGTCGATAACGAATTGAGCTCTCAGGTCGGCCTAGTCGAAAATTTGTTTATTTGAGAAATATGGGCAATCCCAATTACAAAAGAATAAATGACAGTAGAGCAGAAAAGAAAAAAATATGACTAATGAAATGAAACGGAAATAATGCGCGAGTAATCACCAATAGTTCTTTCGATGTAATATTCATACCAATTAATAATAATAATTTTACACCAATATGCACACGCCTAGAAAGAAAATATGTTGGAGGATGAGGAAATTATACGTTCAACTTTGAGAGGAAATATCAGAAACAATCAAAATCTGGATACAGATAATATGTAGAAGCAGGTTGGCAGACCGATGAAGGGGGGGACGATTTAGAAGGTAATTTGTCGGGGAGATTGGCACACCAAGGAGAAGAGGCGATCAAGCTGGTTGTTCAGAAGTTTGTGGAACGAGGTAAATTGAGGTCATAAGCCAGGTTAATTGGGGCCATAGAAGAAAAATTATCTACGTAGAAGGGTCATCTTTACGGAAAATAATTGCTGGGTTTTAGCGAATTTTCGAAGAAAATGAAGCTATTGCAATGGCTTCAAAATTTTTGTAATGCAAATTTTTGACAATTTTCTTCATGGAAATCCGTTTCAGGCCATTCTAAAACGATTCCTGAAATTTAACACTTTTTCATATGTACCTATATATATATTTATATATATGTGTCACTCCAGACGATATCTGCCCGTGGAATCGAGATAAAAAATCCAAAAAAATTTAAAATGTCAATAATATCAAAAGTAAGGATGAGTTCGTTGGCCAGAATTTTTGGAGTACTCCAAGTGGTCAAATTTTGAAAATTTAGTTTCAAAAATCGCTAAAAAAAAAACGTGTTTTTTGAGGTTTTTGGTGTGAGATACCATCCTAAACATAGGAACATATGGTATATTCGGAATCAGCTTGATATTTCCTTTACGAATCACCCACAAAATCGGTTAAAATTATTCTTTGAAAATTCGCTCACCAACTCATGCTGCATGAATGGAACTTTTTTCACCTCTCATGGCTTCTGATTGGAAGCAAAATCCTCTACTCCGAATGGAAATTTCTTAATTTGGATCGAAATTTTCCATTCTCTAAAAGAAATACCGACTGCACAAGTTCGATTTACAGAAAATTATCTGCTATTGTCCTGGAAATTTCCAGACTCCCGTCTTGTGATGTCACCGTTCGATTGCCCATCGCTCCCTTCTTTCGTGAATAATACTGGATTTCGATGTATCGATTCAAATATATCGATGTCCTTCGCCTCCCCTTCCCGCGCATGTTTCATATCCCACAGCCCGTCTATATTTTCCCAACATTCAATCTCCAGCCGGCTAACAGTTTTATCGTGTTGTTCAACATATTTTCAAGTTCATAATTGTCCACGATTAATATTCATTTGTATAACATTGGCTCGTATAACTGATAGTAGTGGTTAACATCGGTAAAATTCAACTTCTGGACAACCTCAGTGCATTTTTGTTCCGTCAGTCTCGTTTTTCTGCGAATCTATTTTCTCTGAATGATTACGAACTGTTCTGATTGATCTATTCGAATAATTAATTCGATTTCAACTCAAACCTCGGTCAGTATTGAGCCATCAGAAGTTACCTTCCTCAACATCTTGGAATTCATCCATTGCTGCCAATTGATGTCCACCTCGGTTATAGAGCTTGTGAGGACCATCGGGTCTACATTTGTGGGCACCATGTCAGTCTCATGCAGTGAGTATTATTACCTACCTACTAACTATGTGGTATCTGCCGATACCTATGTAGGAACCCAAGAATCATCAACTTGTTAGCAAGTTGTACTCACAGTACTGATAGTACAAAATACATACTGATTAACAATTCCAATTTAAAAATAATACCTATAAATCCAAGAAGTTGAATATTTTATGTGTTTCAAGCTAAGTACCTACAAGTTTAAGGATTTCCCTTTGTGAAAAACACAAAACAGTTCTTTCTGGCTATAGGCAATTTTTTAGCTGGGACTCTGATGGGTCTTCTATGTCACTCCTATATTAATGAATGATTAAGTAATATTAGCATCTTTAGGAGTATAATATATTCCTTAATTATTCATTAAAATAAGAGTGACATGGAAGACACATAGGCCCAGCTAAAGTGCTGAATTTGGTTTGGAAAATTCTGAATTTGACATGGTAAACCTATATACCTATATGGTAAACCTATTCAGAATTTTCTTAATCAAATTAAGCATTTTCCATTTCAAATTTACTAGTAGATTTGTTTCATCATTTCATAGGATGAGTATTTGAGAAAATTCTGAATTTGAAATGGAAAATTTTAAATTAGGTTCGTAATTTGGTTCGTAAAATTCTGAATTCGGTTCAGACAATTCTGAATGAGGAACTTGAATGGGTAGGAATTTTGCATTTAGAACCTCAAAATCTGATTCAGCGCCCCTTGAAAATTGCTTGGTGCCAGTTTTCAGCTTCTACTATACTTTCAGCTGCTTTTCAGCCAGTCTATTCCCTCTAATAGACCTCAGATCCCATCTATTGGGTTGCTATCCGATGCAATTTCCCCGGGTTCTAGTCTCTCGAAGATTGTGAATCGTCTTGCTTCGAGAGCAGGGCACTTATAATGTATCTTAGATTTTAGATAGGTAAACCTACAATAAAATAGTTTGGGATTTTGTGGGTTATTTACTTATTTAGACATGTCGGTCCCTCTGAGGAGAGTGCAGCTTTGTAACTCTTGGCCTCTTGACTATAGGTTAAATTAAGGTAATCAAGAGCCGTGTCACAAGTCCGGAAGAGTGTGGATATCGCGTGGTTGTTCAGCCTATCGGATCAGCTCAGTAAATAAATAACCTACAAAATCCCAAATAAACTCACACTGCTACTTGGAACTGAGGGCAGGTCAAATAACTGCAGTTCCACCATCCTATCGTAATAAAATAGTTGTAATCCGCGCGTGGTCTCGTAGCTTTCAGAAATAAATTTCCCAACCTTTTTTTCCAAATTATTTTAAGTACTTGTTAATTATTACTATGAATGTTCATAGTCCAAAAAACCACCCAACAATAAAAACGCCATGACAATGTTGATTTGCATCTAAATCGAGAAAGTTTCAAATAGATACAGCAAATAGGCACCAATACGGTTGTTCTGGGGAGAAAGCAGTTAAAAACCATTCTACAAGAAACTTAGTACTATTCAACCATTCCGCATCTAATGAAAATGTTTTAGGTAGGTATATTGTTGTTCTCTTGAAGATATTCAAAACATGAACTAGGTATTTTCATGAACTAAAAGAATTCAAAAAATTAATAATAATTTGGTGTATTTTATGGCATATTCGTTTTAATCTCAAGATCATATTTGTGGGTTACCTGAGCTGATCCGATAGGCAGAACAACCACGCGATATCCACCCATCCGGACTTGTGACCGGCTCCTTCTTGATTAATCTATGCGACTAGTCAAGAAAGCCATGGCTCGCAGTGCACTCTCCTCAGAATGAACGGGGGACATGTCTGTCCCAATTTACAAGATGAGGCTTTTCTTATACATACCCATATAGATTTTATTATTGGTCTTTTTATGGTGCTAATTGTGAATCTACTACCTAATTAAAATATTTATGTTCCCTCTGAAAAATCCAAAATTTGCACAACCATTTTTTAGTCATTAATTTGACACCCCGAATAGGTTAATAAATACTTAAAAAAAAAACTAATGAGATCATTGTTGAATACAATTTTACATCGAAACAATTCGGTTTGAAAGACTCGAGCCAAGAGCGAACATAGTGACGGAAGCTCCGCTAAAAATACAGATGGCTGAAAATAAATGAAACCGTATTAACTTATAGGGAACGAGTTACGTAGGTTCATTCATGGGGGTCTTACTGACACAGATTTGAGGTCCTTCACGGACTATTTAACATTCGAAAAGTAAGATGAGGTTTAGATTTGTGTCTACCAGAAGTTCTTGTTGGATTCAATTTGATTTTTTCAGAACAGAATCGTAGAACCTAGACCGTAGAAAACATGATTTGTTCCTGTAGAATACGACCAGAAACGCTTATCCAATAGGGGGCGGGTCATACTCAGGGATGTAATTTAATTAATTGGTAATTGGTTTTCAATAGGTAGGTACTTCATGATTCACGTAGATATAGGCAATTTAAAGTAGGTATATATTTCCCGCTGGTCACGGTATACGATGTCGTATCTACCGTGTTGGGGTCAATAAATAATCCTTCACGGTTATTTCGATGGAAAATAAATCTGCCAAGTTGGGTGGGCAGTATAGCTTCCTCATTTATTGTAACATGCCCATTATAAACTGATGATCCGTTGTTTCCGTAAATTCACATCTGTGTTTTCGAACACGCTTCCATCGGTCCAACTGAGATGAAATTCATAGAGGACTGCGTGGGGACTTACCGGCTCAATCCCTGAAAACGTTAGTGAACAATGGAGGTAAATCTGAGCAATAATTATTTGGAAAAATTCAACTAACACACAAAGATTACTCAAATATGAGTTGGATGTGCTGGTTTGTCCAAAAATTCACTATTTTTATCGTCAAATCAATTTTTTATCAGTCAGGATGAATCGGGAGTGCCACCATTCCATTCAGCGTGAGAAATTACCTGGAAAACGATACTTTATTCCTCTGTTCATGGTCAGGTCGTCAACACCCTATAAAACACTCGATTTCCTTGAAAACCCCACGTTTTTTTGCATTCAAACACAATTTTCTCCATTAATTAGTGCACCAAAATTATAAAATACTACACCGTTGGAAAGCTGAGATTTTGGTGCAACTTTGAGGCTTACAGGCAAAAAATCAAAAGATGACAGGGACCTATGAGCGATTGGGAACAAGTTGGATTTTCAAGATTTGACAATTTCTCCTCTTCAAGTTCGTTTTTCACCCATTTCGTGTACTGAAAAAACTTTGGTTTTTCATCAAGGAATTGGAAATTTAGCTCTTTGAAATGGTATATTTATTTTCAATTTTACACACTAAATTAATGGAGTTATGACTGTTTTAGTTATGAAAGGTCAAAAGAAAAAGAAAAATCTCGAAATTGAAAAAACTCATGAAATAAGGGGGTTTAAAAAACGCTGGGAGACACTTTTTGTTGGAAATGTCCTGTAGAATCGATACCTGGCCTGTGTCAGTCACATAGGTGTAACACCCTGTATAGCTCTTGGAGATGACTAGATCGTACCAATTTCATTAATTTTGGTCCGTGGTACCTTACCGAAGTGACTGAGCAAAATGCGAACGAATGGTTATTTTAAATCGATTTTAGGATTTTACGTAGGGATCCCGAGATTCAGCTACACAAAATTGACCCAATGTGATTATAGGCTCAACTTGGTTAGCGTATGTGTCTTTGTATGCAGAAGATTGGTTATTGCCATCTCTTTCACACGAAGAACCTTATCCAATCATTAAAAAATTATTTGTCAACCTATAATGATAACCCTTCAATGCTAATAAGAGTGTCCTGTATTAGGTACGTACACAAAAGATTGTGCCTCACCCTAACAATCGCCCAATCAACTACATTGTTTGTTCAAATTTACCTACGTATTCGATTGGAATATTCATTTCGTGGAAAACAAGTGATTTGACGTCAATTGTCACAAACACAAATTACTATTCTGAGGACGACGTGTTGATTTCGGATTAAAATAATAAATCAATATGAAAGATGGGCTCCCACAATCTCATCGCGAGTGATTGAACTCGTGACTACCTCGTTATTCATATTACCAGTAGGAAGGTCAGAAAAGTCATATTTTGTACTTGCGTCATTTGACCACATCTGCATTTTATTTATTTTCGTTTTTCCCGCAGAACATCGAGATTAGAATAAGCCTGCCATCATATTCTGTGCTGTTGCCCATTTTGTTCAATTTCCATGTTCTATAATAATGAGGACTGCACTAGGCTGAAGAAGTCGCGGATGTCGCGACGAAACGTACCTTAGAAAAGAGGAAAATAAACCAGTGACTCCAAAAATGAAGAGTTTTTTCAGAAAAATGTTCCACCCATACATTATTATCAAGAAGAAATTCGTGGAGAAATGGTACAATTGACAGCCCTTGAAGTATGGATCACATTTTTGTAAATTGAGAGATGAGAGGATCTTGAAATTTGTGGATAGGTAAATTCTCCCTCGTAAAGAGTTGGCTCGTCATAAATATTAATTATTATCTGTTATTGATGCAAAAAAAAAATGACCAACGTCCTTGAGCTTGTCTCAAGGCCTCTGTCTGGTCGAGATCGTAGCGTTTTACATCCTGCTACCATGTGACTGAGAATTCGCCTGTTTTGAGTCACGAAAACGGTGGATGGACAGACTTTTTTTAGGGGTTTTAAGGAGGTTCGAGTTGTATAATGATAGCGGATTTTTTAATCTCATGAGCCGACGTTCTGCGTATTTGTATAATATTTGTTTGTTTGTCGTCTGGGATGCGTCTGGAGCTGAAGTGGCGCTCATTAGTGACACGCGAGTTCTGTCGCGATAGCCGCATCTTCAACCTCATGATAAATAGTTATGATTTCACGTGAGTGCCAAATGCAAAGTGTGCACTAGTGTCTTGAGGAGTGGAAAATAGGTGGTTCGTATGAATGGCATTTATAAGTAGCTGAGAAAACAATTCATTTTCTTTGGCATAACCAATAATATTATGCTACACAACTATTGATAATATTCAAAATTATCAAACCTGCAACAAATGTGCAAAATAGGAAGTTTTACGACTTTTACCTGTTTCATAATCTCTTCTTGTAATGTAAAATCCCGACAATACCAGTAAAAATGTGAATACACCGTCAATCACTGATAATTAATAATGATTAATAATTTAATTAATAAAGATTATCTTTTCTTTTAGCTTTAAGCTCTCTTTTAGATTAAGATTTCTTTTAGCGAATTTTCGAAGAAAATGAAGGTATT
>JAEMON010000012.1:10524891-10549293 GCA_030264115.1 Lygus lineolaris
TATTGTTTTGCTTTCGTGTTTCTAGCCATCGATCAGTCATTAGTCAGAAACACTGACTAGAAAAGCCTTGGTTGGGGATAGTCATTGATCGAGATGGTTTTGCGTCGGCATTTCAAGCGATCGAACTTGAACAACTAAGATGTAACGGTGTAATGGATGTAATAGAAAGATCTCTAAATTCGATCCCATTTTAGAGAAAAAAATTGAAAATAATAATTTAAGAACGTAGGTATTTTGGTAATTGAATAGTTTTTCTTCAGATTGGATTCTTGCTAAAGGTTTACGTAGATTTTTTGTATATTTCGCCACAAACAGTTTTCCATGCGTCGGTTATGTCTTGTTTCGTTAAGACTTCACTCCCTCCAAACAGTCCCTAATGGGCCGAAGGACAAGTCCCTAAAGAAACACATAACGCAAGTTACAGGGACTTTTAATACCTGCTATTAGAACTTGTAGATTTGTCAAATTTACTAGTATTTTAAATCAAATTTACTATTACCATATAGTATTTTTTTTTTTAATTAAATCAAACTCAAATTTACTTGGAGTTTTTTTTTTATACTGCTAGCTTTGGTTCATTATTGAAAATAATAACTCAAACTCTGTTCATAGTTTATTAGGTAGGTACCAGAGATGGTCATATTCACATTCGTGAAAATACAAATAAGAGTATATTCACACAGCAAATTATCTTTGATTATGAATATATTGACACAACTTATTTCCAGTGAATATAAATATGAATATATATTCACATTAATTTACACTAGTGAATACGAATATATTCACAGAAATAAATACGAATATGAATATTCACACGTGTAAATACGAATATATTCGTACTACTTGCATCTGTGGGTTGAATATTATATTCGTATTCATACGTGTAAATGTGAATATATTCATATTTATGTTCATCAATTCATTAAGCGTATCCCGCGACCTATTGTGATAATCCATAATAGGGATCAAGTAGGTTTTTCTTTTTCAAAAAATAATATTACCTTTAGATTAACACAGTTTTTATTTTACGAAGTACTTTTCGGGAATATTTCATCCCATCATCAGGTACAAACATACAATAAACACTAAAAAGGTGATAACAAACTGTTTGATAAGGCATTGGTGGTGGTTGTGGTTTATTGGATTACTTACCTAACTAAGCCATTGTCAGATACAACTATGGGTGGGCTATTGATTATTATGTTTGATGGGTTATTACAATGATTTTGTTGTCTATGGATAGATAATTGACTAATTCTGTTAGATGGGTCATTAATAGTAGAGGAAAATGTGACTGAATGTAAGCTTAACAAAATATATAGGTATGTGTATATGTATACTTGAATTTGCTAGACATTCGATTTTGGTGTAAATTTGGGCATTTTTGTAATTGCACTGAAACAATGTGTGGTGTACTAGTAGTACCTACCTAGCTACATACAAACTGTTATAGAACTAACTTCAACCTTAAATTGCACTATCACATTGCTAAATTTCCCAATCTTCCAATTTTTTATGAATCTCAACTTACTTTCAGGAAACATTTCATTCAGATTATCCTGGAACATCTCTATTCTTTTTTGATAATTAAATTTCCAACAGCTCATTTACCCATCCTCATACCTTTCTGATCTAACTTATTCACTAAATCAAACTCCCCTTTCATATTCATGGCCTGCTCTATACGAATGTTTGGCAAAAGCACTTTTAGCGAATTTTCGAAGAAAGTGAAGCTATGGAAATGGCTTCAAAATGTAAATAATTCAAATGTTTGAAAATTTTCTTCATGGAAATCCGTTTCAGACCATTCTATAACGATTCCTGAAATGTAACACTTTCATATATTTTTATATAGGTACTTATAATTAATATATATATATATTATAAATGTATTTATATATTTAATACGTGTCACTCCAGACGATATCTAACCGAGAAAATTTCAAAATGTCAATGATATCAAAAGAAATCCAATGGTTCAAATTTCGAAAATTTAGAGTCAAAAATCGCAAAAAAAGGGGTTTTTAGAGGTTTTTTGTATGAATTACCACCTTAAACATATGAACATATTATGGTATATTCGGAATCAGCGTGAAGTTTCCCTCTAAGAATCACCCACCAAATCGGTTAGAATGATTCTTTGAAAATTTGCTCATCAACTCATCCTGCATGAATGGGGCTTTTTTCCTTCTAAGTCATTTATTTCTATTTTCAGGGACCTTACATTATTTAAAGCAATTGTTCATTGCATGTTGTACCTGATGATGGGATGATGTATTCCCGAAAAGTACTTCGTAAAATAAAAACTGTGTTAATCTATAGGTAATGTTGTTTGAAGAAGAAAAACCTATTCGATCTCATATTTATATTGATCACCATATATTCATATTTGTATTTACGAATGTGAACATGCCCATCCCTGGTAGGTACCTACTCCCAAACCTATAGCATCCCAATTCGACAACTAGAATCGTTTTCAAACAATCACCTCATCAAATTTTTTGGCATGAGCGACGAGCGCGTGGTGTCGTGAGTTTTGACATCCAGAGAGCGCGAATCGTTCGCGTTCAAAAACTATTTTTAGTTCAGTCGCCAACGCAGTCTTGAAACCAGCGGGCTCCCTGGCCTTCCTATTCCACCGTTCAGGCGTTTATTCCACATTGCTGAGGTACAGTATGTTGATATTACAAGCTTTTAAGGAAATCCTTGCACTCACCATATATTTCTGTGGTTTTTAACGATCCCAGGAAAGTTTTATTGTGCTTTTCAATGTGACGGCTGTTTCATCGACAGAGCTTCTGAAATTTTTCTGTTTGAAAAGAAGAATTGGAAAAATGATGCGGAGAAACCAAGGGTCATTCGAAGATGTGAATGTGAGAACTCAAGTAGTCTGTATTTTTGTGGGGGTTTTAAAAAGAAATTCACGCAACGTTGGTAGGTTCCTTATAACAAAGAAGTAGGTTTATAAAGTACGGTGCATCCCATGTTCCTTCAGGAATACAAAATTGTTCATCCTGCAGTTTGACTTCCAGTTTCTCCAGAACAAAAATATTTCAGAGGTAAGGAATATTTCATGGAAATTACGACGTGGAATACAGTGATTGCGAGGGATCGGTGAGGTTTTGAAAACTTGTGCGTGTTTAACCTACTAAAATATACTGGTACCATTCAGAAATCCCAATTCACTCTTAATATAGATTCCTATCATGGAATAGGTAGGTACCATCGAATGGGGTAAAGCTGGACAAAACGGAATTTTCGCGGTTAGCCTCCACTGTGGTCTCCCTAGTCACCTAAAATTGGCTGGCTTTTTTTTTTGTCAGTTCAATGTTCAGTCAGCCGGTCAATCGTTTCGGTCAGTTCAATTCATAACATTTGACCTTGGGAAACGACGTTGATAACATTCGAATCTAATTTAATACCTTAGTTGGTTGTATAAACACATTCGTGAGTACATAATGTTTGGTAAATTTTAAAATTGTTTGCGACTAATTCGGACGTTGTCCGATCCGGCCAGTATAACTTTTTATGACGAATTCGACGATACCGGAACGATTTCTGCTTTCGGTTGTCACCTTCATACATATATTTCGGACGGCTTGCACGTTGCACGTGTCAAAACATTTTTTGACATCCAAGCTCGTTGTCAATCGGGGCAACATGCCATGTTTCAGTAAAAATCCAGGAACAGTCCATCAATTATTTTTGGACGATTGTTTGGGAGGTTGATTGAACAATTCATAATACGTTCTATTTTAACATTAAGAGATATCCTACCTACTAGTGAAAACCAGTCAATGCCAAGCTACTACTTACGAATTCTACGTATTTTTCCATTTAACGGTTAAATGTTAACCTGTCACTTCTTTGTGGTAATTTATTGTTCCAGTAGGCATCTTCCCTTGGCTCTCTCCTTTCATTACCTATACTTATTGGGTTTAAGATATTACCCAACTTATTGGAATTTTGTCATAATTATTTTCGAATATTCGAGTAGTTGAAACAGACCTCTAGATACCTAACTTTATTTCCAAATTTTACAAAATTCATCCATTTCTCTTTTTTGTGGTCATTGGAACCATTATAGGACCTATATTAGTGATATCTATATAGGTATCACCTCTGAATGGTTTATGCATATATTTAACGTTTATGTTTTCGTTTTCGTACTTATTGGACAAAATTCACTATAATAATGTAAAAACCATCGATTTTCATATTTTTTGACCTTACTATACTTTTATACGTTGAAAAAAATAATCGAAGTTTTACTCATTCAGGTAGAATATTTATGAACCACCGTGGCTGTGCACGAACAAGTGATCCAAAATCGTAAAAATGTTGAAGGCAGTTCGGGTATGGCTTTTCTTGGCCCCATATGAATTTCGTCGTTTTTGAATCAGAAGTAGAGACTACGCATGTGCCAACGTGAAAGTCGACGAACCACCATAACTCACGACCCAATGGTCCATTCTATTTGCTCAAAGTTTTTTGATAGTTCGAGGGTCTCTTCTAGATCCCTTTATGAATTTCGTCACTTGTGGTTGAGTAGCGGCTGCGCATGCGCCAACATGTGGAAACCGTCGAACCCGCGCCATACCTCACGACTCAAAATTCGCTCAAATATAATTCCAGGGCCGAACCATGTAATCCATCGATTACTCTAGACCATATATGTTGTTTAACGAATGTCTGCGAAGCGGGTGTGGTAGAATAAATGCAATTCAATAAGTTTTTATTTCATAAAATATAACACTAAAATAAATAAGATACATAAATGGATTATACCCACACGCATGGAGCAAGCTCTGAGGCGAGTGTGGGCGTCTCGTACAATCAAATTAAATCGGTCACTACTGGTTCTAAATAATAAAATTAAAAACAAAAACATTTAATTTAAACACTACAATGAAATAATTTGGCAAGTAATTAAATTTAATTTAATTAATCTAACAAATTCAGTTAGTTAAAATTAAGTCAGTTAACAAATAGATAATAGAAACAGAAAAGAGAACTATTTATAAATGGTCGCAAACAGTTTATCACAACCGGATATACTAGTTGTAATTAAGAAAGAAAAAATCAACTTCTTGTAGGCATTTCTGCTTAGTGAATTAGGTGAGTGGAAGCTGGATGGTCTCTTCCTGAGAGTTAGGGGGGGAGAAAAATAACAATGGGGTTGGAGGTTGGATTTTGATTTAAATATATAATATAACGTAGATAAAGGTACAACGTAGCTTCCTCCAATGCAATAACAAACAAAAAGTTCACAATCGTTTTGTCCTTTTTAAAAACACAAACATCACAACCTAAAAATAACCGTTTGGAGGCTCGCTTCACGCTGAGACCCAGTGATGCAACTCATGACGTCAAACTTGGCCCTATTTGCAGGTTTTATTACCGTACATAATAACAAAAAACAAAAAATATGTATTCGATTTCTAGTTTTGTTTTGATCAGCTTATTATTCAATCCTTCACCATTCAAAGATTGGTAATTTTGGGAATATTCCTCTTGTCAGAAAAGTAGAACACTGACATTCATAACTCGCTGACATAGTATTAATTTGTTATTTGTTACAACCTTTATATTTTATCAGTTGTGGTTTATCTTCTTTATCGACCATCTTTTCACCTCTTGTTTGTCATTGTGAATGACATTTTACGTAACAACGTCCTGATAGGCATTTCGTGTCAATTGCCGGTTAATCCTTTATCATTTTTTGATCTTTGACCGGTACGATTGAAATTGATGACTTGATGACCCTTTAAGATTTTTTCAATGTTCGAGTGATGTGAGTTACTGAATAATATTCCTGATAGGTAACAGATCTTACGATACCTTGTTCGGTTTTTTATATTCTAAGAGTAGGGTATTCCTTTGAGTAGGTATAGATAGATGGAGGGCTATTGCTGCTAGTTCGAACGGGAAACGATAGGTGCCGCCACCATCGAATTTAAAGAGGGCTTTTTAACAGCCTTGATTGGTTCTCCTCCGGCATCAAGCTGCATCCACATTGTAAAAGGGGACCACTTTCGGAACCAAACGCGACAGTGGCGGCACGTATGGTTTTCCGTTCTCCCCTTCGTTGAGAAGATAGGCAACAGACCTCCTCTATCTACACCTACTCAAAGGGGTATTCCTGTCGATCTTTTTAAAAATGATTCTGAAAGAAAAATGAGAGCTTTGAAAAAACATGTGGTGCGAGGCTTTACCCTACTTTCCTCACCCGTAAAAACCTGGAAAATGGCTATTTTTGCTGGTTTTAGCTCTTATTTCGGCCCTCAATCTATTTTTGTGGAGATGAGGGGTATTGGAACTTGTTTCTACTTGTTAGAAGAGTAAATCCTGTGAATTTCATCAAAATCGTTTGAGTAGTTTGGGAGAAAATCTAAAAAATGGGCTAAAAACGACGTTTCTTCACATATTTGGAATATTTTCTCCCCCTTATAATTGACCTAGAGAGCTGATACATACATACATACATACATACGGACTTACATACACTTTTCCAAAACGTGGAGAAAATTGATCAGATGTCGATTAGGACTACATAGTTGAAGGTGGTGTTTCAGAAATTGGGTTTTCTGCTGATCGCAATACGTTCCATTCACCTCCAGGTGGGCTGAGGAAAGTACGAATTATTGGAGTATTTCGACAAAAAAAAATATACCTACCTATTTTAAATTTAAAAAATCCGATTAATTTGGAATTTTTTAAATTTTGATTTTTTTCAACTCTGCTATGCAGATTTGGGCTCGGGATCACTGGGTAAAATCAGTTTAGATTGTCAAAACTAAATTTTACTTGACAACTTCTGTTTCCCAGTATCTTCTTCTTTTATGAGGCTGATTACCACGATTTTCAACTTTTATCGCTCCGATAAGAAGTTGTATCAGCCCCCCCTCCCCACCACCTCCAGTCTGTTCCTTCTTCACCTCACCTCAGATCTTCCTGGTGACGTGGAGCTCCCTTCCCACTCCAGCTGACCTCAAAACCGGTCCGATCCGCCTGTTTTCTCCAGACCTCTCAGAAGCCCTCAGTGCCACTTCTGCCACAACCAGCCATAGACAGATTCCCTGCCACCTTCCTTTTGAGCCTGTTAGGGCCCGATCACGCCGGATGACATTCCCCGTTCATTCAAATTCTACAGTTTCCCTCAGCTTTTTCAACCGTGTGATGTTTTTGCTCGATCCTCGCCCAAGAGAATGGATATTATCGGAGCAAGTTTTCCCAGAATTTTGTGGAAATTACTATGTAAGTGGCTTTTTAACTCATTTTTGCTCTAACAAAAGTATAACATTAAAATGATATACTCAGGGAGGGGTTTCCGTTACAAAAGTACCTAATAATTATTGCCAAAAACGAAAAAATCACGCTTCGTCGCATTTTGTGCGAAAACCTAACGCCAATAGCCTAAGAAAATCGACAGGTGTGTCTACCCAAAAAAAAAGTTGCCTACCTACTTCTTAATTTTTGGAATTTTGGGCCTTTTGTCTGGCACTTTCACGCTTTTGGAAATTTCATTTTGTCAAACTGATTTTGGTATTAAAATTTATTAAACTGATGGTTATTCAAAAGCTCAAAATATAAGTACCTATATTAAAGTATAGCAATTTTATAAATAAACCTGATGTGTCACAAAATTACTAGGTTGGTACGTTATTAAAAATATAGTGGTCTACACTTCCTGTACACCTTCATGAATGCACCTTGGTGTGGACCTTCACTAGTTGGTACTAATGCAGGTACCTACTTAGTTCCCTAAATGTTCCTGTCAGGTGTCTGCCAACAAAATCCTGCTTTGTAAAGTAACCCCTTGTTTTTATATTGGGGGGGGGGGGGGGGGGGGGGGGGGATGGGATGTGCGCATAGGTCGGAAATTCTCATTTTTTACCTCAAATTCGGGTTCAGCGCTCTCAAAAAACCCCCTTGAGCCACTTTTCAACTGGAAATTCCGCCTGGTTGAGCCAGAAAAGAGCTGGAAAAGGGCGCGTGACGTCATCATTATTAACTTCAAGACCCTTGTATGCTAATAGGATACCCTTCATGTTATTTCGGAAAGCTCTCGCTAAGATCTCATCATTTAGAAAAGGAAAAAAAAACTATGCGCTCACCCCATTTGCATTTTGTGTTATGTAATACGTAGTTGGTGGATAACTGCTAAAATAACTGGTGCTTTGCTAACTAATTATAATGTTTTGCCAATCCTACCTATATTTGCATCTTGACATCCGAGAATGGAGAACATGAACAAGGTAAACTTCTGCCAAAGGCCTGTTTTTCTTTGGCTTCGTAGGAACCAGAACCAAACTCGCATCAGAAATACTCGATTTATCATACCTATTTTAGCTTTGAGTATTTAAAATATGCAATAATAATGCCCTTGATATGTCTCTCGGGTCCTGATGAAAAGTGTGTCGATTGTTTCTCCTGAGGCGAAAAAGGTTGATATCTAGATTGGCACTCCGCATCCTTCACCTTCTGCAAGCACCATTAGCAGAAAGCCTTCACTTACATCTTGGATCTGACGTTAGTTCAGGATAAGGATTGCTAAGATCGAGGTAGTCTCGGCATTGATGGGGAAATAATGGATGATCAGCCTCAAATTATTCGGGTAATTGTTGTCTACTATAGAAAACACTAGTCCAAACGGGCTATATTTATGGCTTTGTTCAAATTTCTCTCTGAGATCTATTGAAAAAGATGGCCGGAAGAGGGCCCAAATTGATGACGTCACCAGGAACCTCAGCACCCAAATTTGGTGTCGTCCCGCGGCTCTTCCCAACCGTGTTTTTCAGTAGCCAAACGTCATCTTGTGCTGAAGATTACTCCTTGGGGGTTTTGACGGCACTGAATTCGAATCTGAGGCCATAAACGAGTATTTCAAACCAATGAACATTACCCCTGGCTTGCCCTGAATGATTTATTTGTTATCTGATTTGTATTTTCTCTTCTCACATCAGTTTATGGTCAAGCATCACCTCTAAATATTTGACTTCATTGGAGAAAAGGATTTCCTGCCCCTGAAGTCGAGGGGGTGTTAGAAATAGTTTCTTTCAATTAGTGAACGGAACTACAGTGGTTTTCTCGGGGTTCAAATGAAGCCCTTCTGTAGAACACCACTGTTGGACGATATTGAGGGCATTCTGCATTCTGTTTGACACAGTGCTGTCAAACTTACCTCTAGCAATGATGTTTAAATAGGCTACATAGGCTATTATTTCATAGCTTTCATGCATTAGTTGTTCATGTAACTCGTTGGCCACCAGCAACCAAAGCTGGGGGGAGAGTACCCCTCCTTGGGGGCATCCTCTGTCCGCTAGAATGGTGATGCTGTCCTGGGGGGGTGTTCTGTAACTTAGGGGTTATCACAACTGTTGAAAACTACTGTTGGAAAGTCAAAACGGCAGAACGACTGTTGTAACAAGAGTTGTGAGAAATTATTGAGTTAGTACTCGATGTATCGATTGGAAACGATGTATCAATTGTAAATGTCAAGTTGAAAGGAAGAAAACATGATAATTTTGGGGGGTGTTCTACTATAAGAATTCCCTAACTGCTGAAGTTAAATAAGTACGAAAGAATATTGTACACGACTCTTTTGTAGCAGAACGAAAAAGCGAATGAATATATTTTTCTAACAGGTGTCATAACGGGAGTCAAGGGTATTAAATAAATCAACAAAACAATAACGTAGTAGCCGCCACAATAATTAATGGTTCGAATCAATAAAAATTACCAGAACTTGAAGTATCACGCTTATAACTCAATACAAACGCTCAAATTATCGCCAGTGAATGATGATATCCAAGATAACTTGATTCAGTAACCTAACCTTATCTCGACAAATCTCCTCACCACCTCCTGAGGTGGTCACAAACTTGTCCGCAGTGGACAGCTTTTATCGATGTTGCTTAGTTACAGAACACCTTGCTTGCAAAACATGGCGGCGTTTATCACCAAGTTACGAACTCAACTGTTGTTACCAACAGTTGTTCGGCTTACGGGTTTGTGATAACCCGGATGACCAGCATAGCCTTAATCCATTGGAGGGTCAGTGATCCCTCTTTTTAACCCTTTTTCTTCGCAGCTCTATCCAGTGAGGCATGCTTGGTGTTGTCAACGGCACCTCCTAGGTCCAGGAAACAGTCCAGGACTATCTCTTTCGATTCTAAGGGCCTGTTACAGAACACCTCGCTTGCAAAACATGGCGGCGTTCACCACCAAGTTACGAACTCAACTGTACATTCAGCATAGCCTTAATCCATTGGAGGGTCAGTGATCCCCTTTTTCTTCGCAGCTCTTTCCAGTGAGGCATGCTTGGTGTTGTCAAAGGCACCACCTACATCCAGGAAACAGCCCAGGGCTATCTCTATCGATTCTAAGGCCCTTTCGATCAACGAGACAGTTTTTGAGAGAGCTGTCTCTGTTGCATTAGCCTTTTGATAAGCATGCTTTGCGTTTGCAAATGGGGTTATTCATAAGACGATCATCTCTTATCATCTGACCAATTATTTCCTCCATGGCCTTCAGGAGAATAGAGGTGAGACTGATGGGTTAAATCTGTCATCTTAGCTTGGTAAAATATGGGGAAAAAATGTCCTCATGATCAGATTTACCCAGTCACTCAAAACCTATACGGATACTGGATTTTCTAATCGGAGAATTCTGGAGTTGATTCAAAAGATGTAAATTCTGCGAGGGGGTGATGCCCTTGTGACGCGGATTTCTCGAAGATCTCAGAAAAAAACTGGTTGAACCGGTGTTTAGCGGGCTTGCTCGCTAAAACAGCCTTGAGCCGTTTTTGCTTCGTTCTCTTTGTCAAGTATCCTAAGATTCCATCAATTGTTTGATGTGGAAAGTACAAAGGTTCAATCATCTATCGCTATCATCACAGTTTATCAAACCAGTTCGGTTTTAAGGCGAAAATAATATGGGAAATAAGGGAAGGGGTAAAAACCCGAAAACTTGTAGCATTATGGTATTTAGGTAATTTTGGGAGCTACCTCTATCATGTGCATATACCCTAAAACAGGGACTTCCATGATTCTTGAAATGTAGATGTACTATTCTTGTTTAAAGAGTCAAGGAGAGAAAGGACCAATATTTCTGAAATCTCGTAAATTCCAAATTTGTGTAGGTTTTTCACCCAAATGTCTACTCTTTTTTATGTAATTATTTATTGAAACAAATTAGCCAAATGAGTGAAGATGAACCTGAAATGTTTAAGTATATCATATTTGGCTAGCTATAAAGTGTGTGTTTGAATGTCAAATGTGCCGCGGTGGAGGGGGTAAACCATCTGCCCGTACACCATAGTTTTTCTCTCCACCAAGCTTCAAGAAATATAAGGCAAATGTGACAGTTTGAAACCCCTTTGGAACTACTAATTGATTATTCAGCTCAGCTCATAGGAGATGCAGGGCTGTAGGGATCGGAATCGATTTCCGATTTTTTTCAAAAAATCGATTTTTTGTCCTATTTTTTTAAATCGATTTTCAGGTCTAATTTTAGACGTGAATCGAGTTTTTAATACCGATTTTAATAAAAATCGTGTATCGATTTTCCGTGTCAACAAAATTTTACTTTTGTAATTTAATACCAGCGATTTTTGGAGGTATTGTCGGACTTTGAGGGAAAACAAAGAATTCCAGGACCATAGCATAAGAGTATAATAATTATATAATAAAAATGATTCACCGTCGGCGTCTGTCATGGCTCTTTTGATTAAAAAATGTATTCAATAAAAAATATAGAATCACTAGTTACTTGATTGAAAAAATTGAAAATATTTAATAATTTTTTGGGATCCAATTTTCAAATTGATTTTTGAAAAAATCTATACTTTTAGGAAGATTTTTCAGACAATTCATCTTTTGAATCTGATTCGGAATAAATTTAAAAAATCGATACTTTTAACGGATTTCGGCTGTTGGTTCAGACCTGATCATCCTAATCGCCGTAGCTTTCAAGAATCGGGAGTCTAACAGTCGAAATTACATGTTTTTAACTCCTTTACCGTCACAAATTGCTGACCTGTGGTGTTTCGCTGTTTTTACGACTGCTTAGTACTTACTACTTAGCATATTATAGAACCGCGTAACATTTCCTAAATAATTACTGTTTACGGTGAAGTTTGACTATCTCGTTTGATGGGCTTACGGACAGAGACTTACGAAATCGTTGATTAGAGAGGCAGCTGTGCTGATGATGTAACATCTCCGAAACTTCTCCGTTTGGAATGTGGGTAGGTAGGTTGCCGCTCTGATTTCGAATGTAATAATTTATAGAGAGACCGGATGGGATCCCAACTTTCAACTCAATTTTTTTTTGGCCAACTACATGATTTCTTGAATGGCTGTTGAATCGTCGGTTCCCAGTACCTAACTTACCACTGCTTTTGGTTTAAAACTATAAAATTAAACTGTATATCTGATACTAAAGTGATGAGCTCCGACAGTGCGCCCTACCGGTCAAAAATTAGCAAGCGAACCTTTTCAATTCCTGCCAAAAACCCAGTAGGGACATCTGAGTTGTAAGTTGGCAGTACTGCTCATTCTTATTTTCTCATTACTGCAAAATTGTTGCTTAAGCATTTCAACATACGCCTTTCTTTCTTAATTTTTTTTTTATTTTCAAAACTTGAGTTGAAGTGGGAATCCTTTTTCAGTAGGTTACCATTTCAGCATAGGGAAATGGGGAAACATTTCAGCTGATAAGTAGTTCGGCCTTCGCCAGAAGAATGCGCTGTCAGAGCTCATTACTTTAGTTTCTGATCTATAGTGAGTTCATCATAGTAGCTGGTTCAACTTCATGTCATTGTTGGAATTTTTAGTGTTACCAAGTTGTACTGGCAACTTCCTCAAATTGTAACACTGGTCACGAACGTATACAATTCTTTTGTGCTCCATCTATCAAGCTGCTCCCTCTGGTTGGGGGATGCGCAATGACGTAACTCTGATCGTCCGAATATACAGTCCCCAACTACCTTCAATTTGAACGGGGATGAGGTTACAAGTATAAGGAATCATTGTTTGTGGAAATCCACTTTTTGGGGTGCGATCATCAATCATGTGTAGGGATAAGCGATACTAATCGATATGAGTACCGTATCGATACTTTTCTTTCGATACCGAGTATTTTTGGAATCGATACTCATCGTTCGATACCAGTATAGGTATCAAAATAAATCTCTGGTATCAGTCAAAATCGAAAGAAAAAAAAACTGAAAAAATTAGCTGAGCCTTTGACTGTGTACAAACCGACCATATTTATAGATGGTCAAAGGCATTATTGATTTCTAGCGATACTGGTATCGAAAGAAATGTTTGGTATTGATCAAGCATCTATAGAAACGAAGGTTTGGGTGTTGTCCATTTTGTATATTGATGGTGGGTTCATGTATTTTAGAAAGTTATAATAATACATAACAATTTTCGTGTTAATCATTGAAATTGTATTGGGGTTTGGGTATTTTTCCATTTTGTATATTGGTAGTGGGTTCATTTTTTTTTTACATTTTAGTAATATTTAACAATTTTCTTGAAAATAATCGAAAATGTTATCATTTTATTTATTATAATTTGTTGCCCAAAAGAGCCTAAATATGAGTATTAAAAGTGAAAAATATGAGGCTAAGTATATTGTTTAAAAAAAGTAATAGTTTATTACAGGTATCGATACTCAATACTTGAAAGTATCGATAATTTAGGACCGATGCTGGGACAGTATCGATACTTTCTTAATGAGTACGGTATCGAAACCATGCCTGGTATCGCTTATCCCTACTCATGTGTAGTCTTCGGGGTTGACCTCTCCACCATGATGTACTACTATAACTGCTAAGTAATACTTGAGGTACTAAAGTAATAACTTAAGGTACTAAAGTACTACTTAAGGTGCCTACCTACCTGTACCTGTTTAGGGGGATTCGGGACGCAAATATAATACTTTCGTACATAGGTCTGTTTCAACGTGAGGCGGTGCAGCTGCAATTCAAATATTTTAGCTCCTCTGCATTTTGTCGATAACTCTGAGCAGCTAAAATATTCTAGTTGCACGTGCACTTCCGCTAGTTTGAACAGTACTCATGTCAACAAATGAATAGAGATTTAAGCTTTTTCATTTTCGTATCTCTTCCCGGTGATAGTTTCTCTATGTATCCCTTTTTGGTGTGTTTCAGCTCCGAGGGAAGTAGGAATGCGCCATCCTGGGGAGCAGTCCCTGACTAAAATCAAGTCTTCGTCTGAAGACTCAACCAAGGAAGGCTCGCCGTCATTTGGATCGTCTTCAATCGTGGCAGTCGCTCACCAAATGATCGCTGGTTCGTTGTGTTCTTTTTTCAGTTCATGAAAACTAGGCGTACTTATAAGTGTGTTACCAAGTGTTACGTGTCAGGTTTTGATAAGGAGGATTATATGGGGGGATGTACTAACTGGCTTGGCTTGGCAATAACCTGGTAGACGACCTTTATTTGATAAAGTATACGTGAGAACTGTATGTAAAGGGGCAATTATTCCTCAAGGGGATGATAGAGACTTGTAATTATAGTTCATTAGCCTGTGCAGGACAGCCAAAAACAGAAAATCTCAATTTTCTCGATATCACTTGGTTGTGGATTGGATCCAAATAGCTTATCTACATCCAATTATTACATTTTAATAGAATTTTCGACATCTTTCACGACTACGAAATGATGAAAAATAGCTATTTATGAAGGCTCCAACATAGTTTGGTTAGGAAGATAGCTGGGAGCAACAACCCTTCTCTTGGTTAGGAATTTTGGCACGCTACGCCAACTGTAGTGAAGAAGCAGCGCTGAACTTACTCTTCTTGACCTTCCGTCTGACCTTATTCTGAACTCATAAAATCATCAAATGCGCCACATAACCGTCTCGTAAAAATTCGGGGCCTTGCGGGACTCTCGCGGTCGCTTCCTGGAGTGGTGGTCGCTCGCGGCCCTGACCTTGCTCTTTCATAGTCTTTGTTCTCTGTCCATCTGGGCTCAGCCGTGTTGATACTAACAATCTCTCCATCCCTTCCACTACGCCTTTATAAATTGTCGTATCGAACACACTACTGAGAAAGTTCAAATTGGTTTTATTGGTTTATTATTTAATATTTTTACAAAGAGTCCCATAAGGCGGTTTTCCACATCTACAGGACTATTATACAAACATAATTAACATTTCTTCTTAAACTATCTAAATAAATAACAAAACTTCATTGTGACAGCCCTCTTCAAAATATACTCTCCTATATACAAATCAACCCTTCTCCTTCCACCCACCACTTATCTTACTCTTCCCTTACCCTGACTACCCAACAGTCTGCCTTTCTATCAAAATTCATTCCATTCCATAATATCCTTACCTTTTACTTTCCATCCCTTCTTCCTTAACCTATTCAGCTCCTCCTTACCAATAATATTTGCTACTCTTGGAGTGAGGAACTCCCTTCTTTTTGCTCCATATAATGTCCTGACCCTGGGTAGCTCATATTGCTGTCCTTCAGTCCGTGTCCCTTTTCCATGTTCTGTAAGAGTCAAATATATATGTCCCAGTCTTTTGTATTATGTCGAAGTGATCGGGGGCCACTTCTCCTTCGCCGAGTTTTCGTGAAATATATTCACTTCATCAGGGCTCGAAGGTAAGCCTTAGTGCTTTCATTTATACCTGCACAATAATATAATGAAGTATTTGTATCTGTGATTGGTGCTATAGATTAGTAAGTGATGTTTTAGTTGTTTTTTACTTATTATAATAGTTTTGAATAATTTATTCAGTTTTACAAGTGATACTTACCAGTCTGGTTCTTGATGTGTATTGACGGTGGTGTGATGGTCACACTATAGGCTTACCTTCGAGCCCTGATGATGTGAAGGAGGTGTGTTTTTTCTGTGGACCCCAATCCCGATCACTTCGACATACTAAGTCATCTGGGTCAATCTCCATATCCAAGTCTTTTGTATTCTTAAGTAAGTTCGTCCAGTACAGTTGTATAGTCGATATCCCCATTCCTGACCCAGCCAACCGCAGCTCTTCATTGCTGATGTCCCAAGTGCCCCTCTCCCTGCAGAACGGCTCCAATTTCCCTTCGTCACTTTTCCGTCATATTACAATAATAAATAAATATTTCAATAAATTTTCTAAAATTACAGAGATACACTATTTTTGCCTTACGACTTCATTATTGTTTCTTTTGATTCATTATCTCTCGGAATTTTTTTTTTTTTTAATTGATGGTAATTCCCCATTAGATGTAACAGGGACACTGATCGTTATTCATAATGTGCTTCTTCTAATATCCATATCAGTCACAAACCACACTCTTAAGTACAATTTTGCGACTTCGTCACAACATTGAATGATTTTGAAATGGCTTCAAAAATGCATAAATTCTGTTCTATTGAAGACTCTACTCTTCACTACGATTATTACCACAGTTCCTATAGTAGCAGTTGATACTAATTTGTTCGATGAGTCTTTCAACCATGGTTGTTTTGTTATGTGCAGACAAAAATCACGATTTCCCAGCGACTGAGACTTTGATACCTCCTCGTCTGAGAGTTCGGCGGAACAGCAAGTCGCTGCCTGCCAGTCCGCAGACCTCTCCGAAAATCTTCAGGAAAAACCCTTTCTTCACCAACATATTCTTCGGTAAGTTGTGTCAGTCATCTACTAGATAATAGGGAGTTTATGTCAACCACTTTCGATAAGGTCTTGAACGAGCTGAGAGTCTAGGGGAAAAAAAGTCCGGATGCTAACGTTAACTCGTCCTCTTACTTAGTGCGTCGAGACGGTGGTCAAGGGAGGGGGTTGAATACCAATGTAACGCTATGTTTGTTTGAGTGATGCGTGGAGAACTCCCTTCTCTCGCCCTTTCCATAATGTGACGTTTAGAACTCGAAGTTGCTTTGAAACTTGAAAGGTTCTTAAACTCTCAACTGCTCAACTCATTGTCTCTCAGTTGTTGCTAGTTCATCGAAGTTACCAATAATTTACCTTCACCTTCTAGATTTCCACTTTTGTTTATTTAAGAAGCAAAGCTGTGACATTGTAGCCATCTTCAGGCCTTCATGACACTGAAGAAGTGAACAATGTAACTGAAAAGCTTTACTTCTTAAATAGACGAAAGTGACAATGTAAAAGGTGTACATTTTTGCCAAACATTATCGATCTCCATAAAAACATAGAAGAAACCCTCCAAAAAATAAACAGTTGTTTTAGTAGCACATTCCTGCACATATACCTTATTATTATTATTATTATTATTATTATTATTATTACCTACCTATGATTATTGCACATATTATTTTCGTTATTAATATATAATTCATTGTTTTTAGCGAATATTCGAAGAAAATGAAGATATTGCAATGGCTTCAAAATTTTTGTAATGCACATTTTTGACAATTTTCTTCATGGAAATCCGTTTCAGACCATTCTAAAACGATTCCTGAAATTTAACACTTTTTATAAAATGTCAATAATATCAAAAGAAAGGATGAGTTCGTTGTCCAGAATTTTTGGAGTACTCCAAGGGGTCAAATTTTGAAAATTTAGACTCAAAAATCGCTTTAAAAAAACGTGTTTTTTGAGGTTTTTGGTGTGAATTACTATCTTAAACGTAGGAACATAAATATGGTACATTCGGAAGCAGCGTGAAATTTCCTATAAGAATCACCCACCAAATCGGTTAAAATTATTCTTTGAAAATTCGCTCACCAACTCATACTGCATGAATGGAACTTTTTTCATAATTAATAGTAGTAAGGCACCAAAAATTGTTTCCTAAACTTACAATTCCTATGTTACTTATTGAATATAATTTCCAGGTTCCAGCGAATTGGTGAACGTCGCTGAAGAAAGCAAAACGGTGATGAGGACAGTCTCGACGGAAGACGCCCGACTGGACAGCTGGTCGTCCCGCGTAGCTCGGGCTTTCTCGGACGGCGACTCCCCACCGGCGACCACCAGAGTCCCGGAGGCAGCCACAGCCGCCGCCAAAGCCCTCAAAGCTAAACCCTCGGAACTCCGGGAGATGAACTTCTGGTCCCCGACATCCATGTAAACCCCTCTTCATAACCTTCACCGTAACCTTCCCGGGCGCTCTTCGCGATTAAACCCTCATTGCATCTCCCCATTCCTCGTGTGACGTGTCCTTTCATGCATCCCCCCCACCATATCTAACCCCCATTTGTGTTCCCCTAGCTAGACATCACTGGTTCAGTGTCCCTTTCCTTCTCATGATCAAGTTTGGGTGTTGTCAATTTTCTTGTCTTTCAATTAGAATTATATTATATCCAACATGTTTACTAGATTATTTAGCGTTACTTTAAACCCTCCAGTAACCTCCACTTGAACCTGACACATTCATTCCCTCAATGGATACTCTTATCATTTTCCAATCCCGACCATTTATAACTTAAATATCGTTTAGACGTACTTTTACATAATTTAGGGCCACTTTATCCACGAGTATATAACTTTCTCCTTATTTACAAGAAATTAATTCAATATAAGAACTGTGGCACGAAAAATTCATATGAACTATTTTATTCTTCTGGTTCAATAATAATGGAGATTTAATACCTTAATCTGAGAAATAATGTTCTCCTGGATAAAAGTAGTTTTTAAATCGAATCTTTATAATTTTTCTATCGATTAAATTTTAACGAATTTTTCCATTCCGTATAGAACATTTTTTCGTTCTTACATGAATGTTGAAATTTCAATTTGTTGTAAATGAATCTTCATATTGTGATTAGCTTCATTTATGTCGTAAATGTCAACGCTAATTATTTCTATTTATATCAATTTATGAGGAAGCGCTATTTATGGCTCGTTTGTAATTGCGACGTTTCCTCCATATAATAATCTATAATTGAAACAGATTTTTTAATAATTTGATCAAATGTTACCCTTTAGGAAACAATTTTTACGCAAAATTCCATTCCGAAACCTCCTTTATTTATCAGCTAGGTTTAGGTTTTCCAAGTTAAATCACGAATTTTCCATTTCAAATTCAGATATTCCTCAACATTTACGCTATATTTTGAAAAAAATCTGAATTTTTAATTTTGAAAAACTCCGAATCGGGGTAGGAAAATTCTGAATTTGATTTGTGAATTCCAAATTGATCTGGTTTTTCAAGTCGAATTAAGAATTCTGAAATTAATTTAAAGATTTCTTCAGAATTTTTAATTTTATTTAGAAAATCCAAAGTGATTTGGTCTCATTCAAATTCAGAATTTTCCACTTTTAATTCAGTTTTTTCTCAATATTTATGCTATAAAATTTTGGGGGGAAATCTGAATTTGAAACAAAATTCCGAATTGGGTTTGGAAAGTTCTAATATTGGCTTGGAAATCCTTACTTTTCAAGTGCCAACAATTTTTTCTCTCCATTTTCAACACCCAAACGGTACTTATTTCGTCCTGTTCAAATGACCTCCCTTCTCGTAATTTATCAACAATAAATAGTAGTTGCATGTCTAGTGTACTCAATTTTGGTTCACTTTTGGGGAATTTTCCCCTTCAATATTGGAGAATTTTTGCAATACTTGGGAGTAGCTATCATTTACTCATTTGGGTTTTAATTTAATTTATATTTTATGAATGATGTTTTTTTTTGTTTTTTTTTTTAACAGTATTAAAGTATTATAATTATTTGTAAAATTGTACTTTTCGTGTGGAACTTAGAGCATGACAAATTGTTATAGGTACGGAAATTAGTTTGATATTTCGTTTTTCTATTCTTCAAAATCACTTTGTGTGGCTTCTAAGCAATATTTAACAAGGTATATTTATATTTTCTATCTTAAAAAGACAATGATTGTAAAGAGAAGTGATATCGTGGCGTGCTTGATGTAATTTTGGGTATTATATAATTTTTGTAGGTTTTCTTTAGACTTGTGGGAGCATCGTGCTGCTATTTTCGTTTAGCGGTGTCGCACTTGATCGTTGATGACACTTGAATTATTTTATCGATTAGCCTAAGTGTTTTTAATCATTACATTTCTTTTGTGAAACTTATGTGTCGTTTCTTAATTACATCCCTCTTGAGTCCGAACAATTTTGGTTATCCTTGAAAGTCAAAGTCGAGAGGATTCACGTAGGACGAAGCCAAAGGAATGAATTGTGTCAACTGCTGCGCTCTCACGTTTACAACTGAATGGCTCCCTGCAACAAGGGCCTATCTACGTGTTTTGCTATTTTCCAGGAGAGCGAATTCAGCAGATAAAATTGAAAATATTTTTTTTCGGAGGTGTTTTGCTTAATTTTTCACAGTAGCTGTCGTCTATGTGCATCAAAAAGCTTGTCAGATAAGCTTCGGGACCAAATATTGCTTCAAGTTAGTTTAAAGCATAAAAATGCCCCAATTTCGAAGCAACAAGGGCGTATCTGCTGCCAGTTACGCCCTTGTTGCCTCGCAAAATGTTCATCACTGCGATGCGAGGTACCGCCGTGTTTGTGAGCTCATTGAAGGGGTACCAACTTATCAAATGAAAATATCCCTGTTAACACCTGAAAGGGAAGGTTCCAAACTACCTTGTTGCACCGATAACTCATTATCGGTAAAATCTGTAGTTAGGCCCTTGTTGCAGGGAGCCATTCAACTGTAACTACGTCTCAAAGGTCGACCAAATCAAAACGCTTCTCGAGTACGGATGGAAGATCGAATCGAATTTTCATGCGGATCGATCCAATTAATCGATGTTTTAGATCGATCCCAACTTGCTTTTTACGGACGATTTTCGATTCGATTCATTGCTTGCATTATAATTTAATTTTTGGGACACTTGGACACTATATTCCTCTTACTTGTACAGTATGAGGTGATACACGAAGGGAAGAAATATCTGGCGTCACAGACCAATACCTCCCCACTTCCTATTTGTTTACAAATATTTGTCAGTTATTTATTACACGGCATTCCTTCGTCTGAGGTGAATTACGAGTCCCTGCTCCAAACATGCGGTCTGCAGACGTTGGAGACCAGAAGGCTGATATCCGACATATCAGTTATGTACAAACTCATGAATAACGGACTTGATTCGCCGTATCTTCTGTCCAAGATCGCCTTCAGGATTCCTCAGTCAACACGCTCCACTCTGCCCTTTCTGACGCCCTTCTCGACGACGAACTACCTGCATGTCCATGTAAACCAAGTTTGTAGACGCGTCTACGGTGGCTTGCACTCTCTTAAACGATTAAAAAATTTCACCCCCCCTGAACTTAAGAGAAATCTGGTGGTTGCCCTAATTTTCCCCTTTTTCCTCTACTGTGATGCCCTGTTCAGCCCTTCCCTTGACTCAAAATCGAAGCATCGGCTTGATGTTGCCTTTAATAATGTTGTAAGATGTGTCCATGATATCAAGCTCCGCGATCACGTGTCCCACATGAAAAACAATATTTTAGGTTTGGACTTATTTGCTTACTATCAGCTCAGGCACTTACTTCTGATTTACAAAATCATCAAAGGCCTTGTGCCAAACTATCTTACCTCTCTTGTCTCCCGTGCCATCTCTTCGAGGTCAAACGCACTCAGAATTGTGCAACATAGGTCCAGAGCCATAAGCCAGTCCTTTGGTGTGGTTGGTGCGAGGTTGTGGAACTCTACCCCTCAGAGTTCGTTCCCTTCCCTCCGTAGCTCAGTTTAGAGGCGCTGCAAAGCGTTTCATTGCCCAAAACAGCTAGCTAGTCCCTTCTACCCACCTTTTACGCCTATTCCTTCCTTCAATTCATCCCTTCACTCCCCTCTTCGCCTTCAGTTCATCTTCACCCTCCCTTCAATTCATCTCTCTACCGTTTAATATTTCTCTTATACTTAGGTACCTAAGTTTTGTTTAAATTTTCTGTTTTATCTTGTTAAATACCATGCTAATTTTCTCTTGTCTTAAATTCATACTTATATTAAGCTTATTTTTTACTTGCTTTTATGCTTTTGTAAATAATGTACGCTATGAGGGGCGAAAGCCCTATGTACAATAAATGATTTTACCATCCCTATTCTCCAGTTCTCAGCCGTGGCTTTCAGTGCCCTGAGTAGAAGGGATTCTCCCCCTCGGATCAGAAGAACTTCGACATCTGAATAAACGGAGTGAAAATTATAGAGAAGAGAAAAAAAAAATCACATTGAAAATAATCATTATAATAGTTTATTGTGCCTCCTTTTGCATATTTGAGGGGAATTACAACAATTCGTCTTAGTTAATGAAAATAACATTGACTGAAAACCCAAAAAACAGCTTTTCAGCTATAAATATGTTCAACTTCCAGAGCTTTAAATAATGTGACTATAAACGCGAGTATATCCAACCATCTCAGGACTAATTGTAAGTAAAAAATATGTTACAAAACAATCGTACATTTCAAAATACAAGTATTTCATCCAAGGCTCCCAGAAGTGAAATACTTCGGGGGTTTTTGAAAACAAAAAAGTGGCTTACTTTGGACGAAGCGATGCTCCCGAATATTTTTCGTAACAATTAATTACACCCATCTACAACAGCTAAGAACAACTGTGAGCAAAATTAAAACAGTTAACAACCTTGGGGCGACCCTTATTGAAATATTAACGCTAAAGGTGGGTTCACATTGAGACGGAATGCCGCTAATAAATCTGATTGGCTGATGGACTGTTTGCCATCTTCAAGGCGCCATCTTTAGACGGGACGACTTTTGAACCAGACTCAAAATCCCGATCTACCTCAAAATCTTAGTATTTTACGTGTTAGGTGGTTTTTCCCATGTTTTCCGATGGTTAGGGTGACTTGATGCTGAAGTTAATTATACCCCTACGGGCGCCTGGAGATGTTTGACAACCATGTAGTTCCTCTACGAACAATTCAGTACCGTCTTTCTAACAAAATATTGCTGTGAACGCAAAAACGTTCACGGAAATTCAAACTGCTGCCTGTGCGTGGTTCATAAATCCCTCCATAGAGCTCTCCCTTGGGCCGCAACCTTCCTCCAGCACTGTGTGGATATTGCCGATGGTGCAGAGGTGCTTGAATCAGGGGATAATTGGCAAGCAATAAGACTGTGACTTCCTCTGCTAAATTTGATGTATTTAACAATATATAAGATTGGATACCGGTTTCGACTATATCATCATCCTCAGTCCAGTATAAGTGAGTGGAGTAAAGCTCGATGTGGAGACTTCAAGATCACAAACTATACTAACTAACTAAGTACAGTTTGTGATCTTGGAGTCTCCACGTCGAGCTTTACTCCACTCACTTATACTGGACTGAGGATGACGATATAGTCGAAACCAGTATCCAATCTTATGTATTGTTAAATAGATCAAATTTACCAGAGGAAGTCACAGTCTTATTGCTTGCCAATTATCCCCTTCCTCCAGCAGTTACCTTCTCATTTTCTGGCTTCTCCTCTTTTCAGTACAGCATCGTCTTCACGTCTTTCTTTTCTTGTATTTATTGCTGTGCTGAGCGCTTCTGGCAATCATGTGTCCGCTTCAGAGCTGTTGTTGAATGGGGAACTTGCATGGGTAGTTATTTTGAATTTTGAAACTAAAAGTCTGATTCAGTACCCTTGAAACCCCCTGGTGCCAATTTTCAGCTTGAAATTACGACTGGTTGGACCAGAAAACGTGGAAATTTAAATTACGGAGGACAAAATTTTTTTCGATTCCCAAAGTAGGGATACAAATCGATTTTCGATTGAATCGAAAAATCGATTTTTCACCTCCCATTTTTTTGCCGTCAATTGATTGTTCCAATTTTTAGCCCGAAATAGATTTTTTTTGTCTTCGAAAATTGATTGCTAACAAACCCCCCAAATTTGGCGTAGGTACCAAAATTAATTTTGACACATTCTGAATAACTTTTGTTGGAGTAAATCCGAGCATGTACGTTGTTCATGTTTTTTATAGTTTTTTTTATAGATGATGTAAGACGTTGTTTGCAACTTGGTTTTGTCGGTGGCCTTGACATTTTCAATGATTGAATATTGAACCAAGTTATTGAATTCTCGAATGACCCCACCGTTATTTTTGAAAAAAAAAAAAAAGTTGAATCTTGAATAAGTAAAAACCTACCGAATTTCGATTGGTAAAACACCAAACTACCAAAACATTCACATAATTTTCATCATATAATCAGCACAGTTTAATGTTTTTTCCGTCACTACATAAAAATTTTTTTAACCCCCCTCAAAATTTGAGGTTTTACTTTTCAAGATACGTAGAATCCAAAAATCGAATTAAAATTTCCGACTCAGCTGATCTGAAAGCTCCATTTTCGACGCTGATGTGGGAGCTCCATTTTTGACTCAGCTGAGCTGCGAGCTCAATTTCCCTACCAAAAGAAACGCCCCCCAGGAAAATGTAGGTTGTACGCGGAAATCGTCAGAAACTCATTTGGGACAAT
>JAEMON010000012.1:10553072-10565361 GCA_030264115.1 Lygus lineolaris
AACTCATGCTGCATGAATGGAACTTTTTCAAGTGTATGCTGAGCATCAGCTTAAAAGAACTGTGCCTCGTTATCGTTGTGGAAGGTAATTATGCGATACAACGCCGCTGATACGAACTTTCTATAGTGTCTGAAGTGTCGTATCGATAAAAGATTTTGTAACTGGTTGCGCATGAGCACATGCTGCTGGGATACGATAAGACTGCGATGCGATTCGAAACTTCGTATCTCGAAAAGCACTCCTAGGAACTCTCTATTATCATCACACAGTTCGACAAAAAAAGACCCAGGAAGTTGCCAGCCTCATTTTATCATGGATGAGGATTTTCAAGGGTGCTGAAAACAAATCTGTTGTCTTATTTGTTTTTAAAGATTTTTCGAAATTTTTATGATTCGCACAAACGATTCTATTGGGGGTATTTTCGTAGGAGATCTGATGCTGAATCCAAACATGTCCATGTCCCAATTTTTTCACATTGATCTCAACCCTTCAAATACTCCAAAAACTTCTAAAAACCCTTGAAAATCGAGTTATTTGCCCTTTTCGATTTTATTGATTACAATGATGCCTCGCAAAATGGGCGAATAACTCAATTTTTACAGGTTTTCTAAGGTTGTTGGGGGATTTGGAGGGTTCAGTTCAGATCAAAGTGGAAAAAAATCTGGGATCATGTTATTCAGCATGAAGTTTCCTTTTTCCATTAGAATTTTTTGTACTCACGGTAAGGTTGAAACAAAAAATTTAAAAAGCCGAAAAAACCTTCCAGTCGAAAAAAAAAACGGACAACAGATTCAGATTCAGCACCCTCGAAAACCCTCATCCATTATAAATCTGTTATTTGACAAAGCTGTATTTGATATGTTTGAATAATCAAGAAATTATAATCGATTGGACAACGTCGATTGAATAAAAAAATCGATTATAACCTGTCAATTAGTCAAAAATTAACCATGACTATTGTACATAAAACGACGGAAAAATCCATTACCATGAATATTTTACTTAATAAAATCAAAGTAATAAAATACCCTCAATCTTGCTTTAAAGGTGCCTATGCATAGTATGCATTTTTCCTGCATAGGAAGTTTCATTTTGTTGCTAGTTTTGTTGCTACCCCGTAAAATGTCGAAACGATGAAAAGGTACATTGTCTATCCAGTGACCTACCCGCACATTGGGCCTCTAAAATTAGGGTTCACCTTTATTTTATTATTGACTTTACTTTACTATTCCTACATCTTACACTTGCACATGTACAGGGTGCGCCAGAATAACTTACTTATTTGAAAAAATCGCTGAGGGGCGAGTAGGGGTCGTAGAAGGGTGTGAGAGGGCTCATTCGAAGGGGTAGGTCCCCTATTTTTGCTTCCCCTACCGTTAGTTGCCATCATGCTTTGGACAAAGGAGGAAAGGGCATTCGCCGTTGAGGCCTTCTTGTTGCTCACAGGTCGCTACCTAACGAGCCTTCCGTGCGCCCTTCAAAATCCCTGCTAACGGTGCGGTTCCCAGTCGGAATTCCATGCTTTCGTGGGTTGACACATTTAGGGAGAGTGGAACTGTCGTAAAAAACAGAAATGGACGCCCTCGTACCTCCACGACGCCGGATATTGTGGAAGAAGTAAGGCTTTCGTTTTTGCACTCACTTCGTTACAGGGACATGATCCAGGAATTTTTTCTTCCAGCCCTCGAAGAATTTGATGTCGGGAACGTGTGGTTTCAGAAGGATGGAGCATGGAAGAAGGAGAAACAGCTCACACTGCACGAGCCTACATGGATTTGTTGCGAGAACACTTCCCCGACTGCCTCATCTCATCTCGCTCAGAGGCGATATCACCCTTGGCTGGCGCGCTCCTCAGATTTGGCTCCCTGCAATTTTTTCTAACGGGGATATTTGAAATCCCTTGTTTATGTCGATTGCCCACGAACCCTGGCCCAGCTTAAGGGCAACATTCGTCACATACCGAACATACCGGTCGATAAGCTGCTCAGAGTGGAGAGTGCATTAACAATGGTGGGGATAATTTGATGGATGTCATTTTCAAAACCATTTGAAAAAAAAAAAAAAAAAATGGATGTTGTACTTTCCAATAAAAAAAAAGAATTACAAGGATAACTGCAATACTTTTTTTTATTGACCTTTCAAATAAGTAAGTTATTCTGTCACACCCTATACTTGTTCACCTGTTCACGTACAAGGCATACAAGCTGAATGGGCTATGGACTTCTTGCATAGATTTGTTTGAATGTCTAGGACTAATCTAAATATTGGTTACGCGTGAGAAATATTGGTGTTCCGGAGAAAACTACTCCGTGAATTTAGATAATTTAAAAAAATCAACAGACGCATACAGGAACTTGACGTGGACTTCTTATTGGCAGGTTGGGCAGTGAGAGACCTGAATCTCATTGGTTATTTGTGCCTTTTCTTATTTCCAAAATACTTTTATTTCCTCTTCAGCTTGTAAATCGTAAGGTCGAGCTGAAAACTATTTAGCTAACCCTAACCAGCAGGCCCCAACCAATCACAGCGCATCTACTGCAATACGTCTATCGGATATTTCAAATCATCAAATTCTTCAGATCAATAATTTTTCATCTACTATTTCTACAAATTAACGTAGTTAACTCTCAACTTTCCTTTTTTTGCGGGTGCAGAGGAAGATTTTCAAAAACTCAATACCAATAAATTGGGTTGGCAACGTTTTTAAAAACACGATAATTGAATGGATCACCTCAAAAACGTTGAAAGAAGTAGCGATGGGAAATCGATATTATCGATATACTGATACTTGGCTTTCGATATTCGATATTTTAGCATTGATACCACACATGCGATATTATCTATATAACTAAATTTGTCTGCAACAGCGTTCGAAATGGCATCCAGAAAGTAAAGAGCAGATTCTGCCAGTAAATTAGGTATGGATACTATACATAGAATCAAGAAAGAAGACACCAGCTTGCACAATATTGGTTGACGTCATACTTTTTCAATCTATTTCCTTTTACCATCAGATAAAAAATGGTAGCAATGATTTTTTTCCAAGCTAAATGCATTTTTATTTTTTACTAACACTACTTTTTCTCGACAAATTTTTTCTTCTAAGTTATCTCGGAAAATATTTGCTTCTAAACTAATGAACTAGTATGCAGACCTGAACCAAACCAACGTGAAAAGTATTTTCAAAAGAGTAAATGGGTACTGTGGTTTTTCGTTGAAAAATACCAGCCTTATTACATTATTAACTTACCTATCAGAAAATATCAACAGAAACCCAAGAAATGAGTATTTTTAATGCTTTTTTCTGATAAACTTATTTTTTGAAAAGAAATGTCAGTAAGTACTGGGTATTTTTAATTATTATTGAGTGGTGGGAAAACAGTACAGAGTCTTATGAAAAGCATCACTGAGCAATTCATTGCATGAAATGCAGGGTCCGATTTATTAGGGTTGAGAATCATTTAAAAACCATCGAAGGCAACCATCGAATCAAGGCATCAATGATTGAAAATCATTGACATCAAACCATCAGTGGTTTTCACCAGGGGAATGAAAGCAAGGGGTCATTCGACCGTAGCGATGTCTTGTGTTGAGAAATGAAAGTTCATCGTGAATAATAAAGTGGCTGTGTCCAACGAAACACAGAGAAGAGATAGTAAGCCGAATGGCCCCTTTTTTCACGGTTGCTAACTAAACAATCTATGCTTGAAAGGGCCAATGACCATCAATGTTCCCGTTTTCACCAGGGATGTGGAAGCAAGGGGTCATTTGACTGTGGGGATGTCTTGTGTTGATGAATGAAAGTTCATCGTGGATAATAAAGTGGCTTTAGAGTGTCCAACGAAACACAGAGAAGAGATATTAAGCCGAATGTCATCTTCTTTCACGGTTCCTAACTAAACGATCTATGCTTGAAAGGGGCAATGACCATCAATGTTCCTGTTTTCACCAGGGATGTGGAAGCAAGGGGTCATTTGACCACATTTGATCTTGTGAGGAGAAATGAAATTTCATCGTGGATAATAAAGTGGCTTTAGAGTGTCCAACGAAACACAAAGAAGAGATAGTAAGCCGAATGGACACTTCTTTCAAGGTTGCTAACTAAACGATCTATGCTTGGAAGGGCCAATGACCATCGATTTTCCTGTTTTCACCAGGGATGTGGAAGCAAGGAGTCATTTGACTGTGGCGATGTCTTGTGATGAGAAATGAAATTTCATCGTGGATAATAAAGTGGCTTTAGAGTGTCCAACGAAACACAGAGAAGAGATAGTAAGCCGAATGGCATCTTCTTTCAAGGTTGCTAACTGAACGATCTATGCTAGGAAGGGCCAACGACCATCGATGTTTCCAAAATATCAACCATTGATGCTCAACCCTACGATATATTAACCCCCGAAACTATAGGATATTTTGAAAAAATCGTATTTCTTCCTCGTGTTAGCGGACATAAACGGTGAAATAATACCCTTCAATTACGTTTCATACGCAGTAGTTTGAGGAAAGTTCCGTTCATTCGTTCACAGTTCATACCACACGCACAAAATAATAATAAATTATTTAAAATAAGAATACGTACAGGTTATTTAGACCCCACAACTGACAAAAAATAATTACCTACTCTCACCCATCAAATAAAACGTTGATATCAACTGAAAATGGTAATCTAGGGTAACATAATTTTTCAAAAGAATTGATGTCTCTTTAAGGACAACCAAATTCTAAATTTGCAATAAATTTATAAATCACGTATAAAATGGCTTCTTAATACAGCAGACCTAGTTATGACCATACTTGGAATATGGTACCTTCTTACTCTAAGTAGGTAACGTCACGAAATTTGTTCAACAAGAAACAATAGAATCAAACGTGAATTTTAGGAATTAAATATTCGAATTCAATTTTTATACCACCACACATACCTTATGTACAACTGAGTAGTGATGTCAACATTTGTATGTCAGAATATTCTAAACCAAATTCTAAATTTTCAAGACCAAATTCAGAATTTCCCATTCCAAGTTCAGATTTTTTTCAAAAGATGACAAAACTATAACATTTTGTTGATATAAAACTTGCTATAAAACTTTGAATTTGGTTTTGGAAATTCTGAATTTAGTTCTGAAAATAATGAATTTGACTTAAAAACCCTATAAAAGAACTATAGAGTGTTTAAAAGAACTGTGCAGTGTGTTTTTTCATAAGAATATTCTATATTCTTACAAACCCCTTACATGTAATTAGGTGAGGGTTATTAAGTTACGTAGCACAAAGGTGGCCAATTTGTACAATGTTTGAGTATTTATGTCAGATTTTATGGATACTATTTTAGGTACAGTAGAACCTCTCTTATCAATCAAGCTAAGGACTGGAGTGTGGAGGGTACCGGAGAAAGTTCGGATAATCATTAAGTCAAGGGCGGGATTTATAGAACGGTCCTCGAGTTTCAAGGAGACCTTGAGATGGTCTTCAAGGATTTCTTAAGCCGAATCCGTATTTCAAATTTCGAGGAGACCGTCTCAAGGTCTCCTTGAAACTCGAGGACCGTTTATAAATACCGCCCTAAGTTTTTCAACAATTAATCTCAACTGTTCATCCGAACTGATTTTTGATCGAAAATTTTAATGGAAATCAGAGTTCAATAAAGAGAGAAGGGTCGGATATGAGAGGTTTTGCTGTATGTTTTGTAACGATGAAATGTGATTACTTGCAGGGATATGAATTGGGCCCTTGATGTTCGAAGACTCTTGTAGTAATAGGTGGATATCCAATACAAATCGAAATTACAAGGAAACAACAAAATCGGGTTCTAAAATTATGCCTTTATACAAGTTAAATCTAGTTAAAAAAATCTCTGTTGAGTTATTCTTGGTGGTAGCACAGTTGGTTGGTGGGTCCACGTAATGGAAGCACCGTTATAATGTCGTTGAGGTTTCCTTGAGAATTATGGGTCAGCGCAGATGAAAATGATTTTAGGTAAACCCAGTCAAGGTTATCGGTAAGGTAGCGTCAAATTACCATTTGATGCGGCTCTGATACTCTTCCTTGACGCTGATCCGTTTGATGGTCTCGTAGCCGAGGATGATGGAAAAGCTGAAGCAGACGGACTGAACGAGGCGGGCGGAGAGCCCTTTGGAAAACATCCAGAGCCCCTCCTCGCTCCAGAGGCCACGAAAGGTGTTGGCCATGGAGTTTGTCCTTTGGACCTGTAATGTAAAGAATCATTAGAGAGTTTTCGCAAACCCACGGGTGACGTTAGTGAAGGAGGCCCGGGACGATACCCTAGGGCGAGCAAACGACGATGCTATCCACCTCCTGGAGGGGGGCCCGGCTGATAAGGAGGTGGCCCGTCAGTGTACACGTTTAAAGTGACCCATGATCCGGGAGTCTTTAGGTCGCCGCAAACGGGTGACTTTGAAACAGCCATTCCATCGTCGCTTCCTTCTCCTTCTTCCATGACCATACTGACACATACTGACAAAAAGAAAGACAAAATACCACCACCATTTCGATTTGGGGGATTGTAAAGTTCAGGGAACAAGGAATGCAGCTGCAGCAATTATCACTTTGTCGTCCATTACGAGCAACTTCGAGTAGCTCGTCTCTCTCCTGAGGCGAGCAAAGGACGAATTCCGAATGTGTGGAGCAATGAGCTCGCCACTGGATGAAATTTCTATGTTTTTTTGAACATTTCTGCTGTCGCACAGTGGGCTAGATGGCAAAATTAGAGCGAAAAAAGTCATTTTGAAAGATTTTTTTAAAATGTGATGAAACTAATAGAATTTCTTGGGGACCTTGACCCTTAAAAATAGAGCGCCTTATTGTTTACCGGAAGGCGACAAATGAGACTTGATTCATCCCAAAGGCTGTAGTTGCGTATCTCTCACCTCAGTAATAATTAAAGTGTCGAAGAAGAAAACAAAATATATTTATGTTTCATTTGTCTTCTTCATTCAAATGACGGACTCTCTGGAAGGTAAGTGACACATGCAATTTTTTTTTAATTTCAAAGACACATGCATTTTTTACGTTTTTTCAAGTTCCTGTACAAAAAAAGGCATACAATTTTTTTCCGTCATTTTCCGGTGCTGATTTTCATAACACAATTAGCCAACACTCTATTAAACATGCAGTATTATTCTGAAAACGCGCACTCATGCGCCAAGTTTTTTATACCTTTCACAAGCTTGTAAAGTTCAAATTACTTCTTAAAAATTAAGAAATTTGCATGTGTCCTTGAAATTAAAAAAGTTTGCATGTGTCACTTACCTCCAGAGAGTCCGCCATTTGAATGAAGAAGACGAATGAAACATATATATTTTGTTTTCTTCTTCGACACTTTAATTATTACTGAGGTGACCGCTATCTATCCCACTGTGTGTCGTCTGCTATGAAACGTCAAGGAGCTGCTCCAACTCTACTTATGCCCATTACATCCTTGTTCCAAACTTGCTCAGTTCAGACAGCTTGAACAAACTTAATACCAACACGAATCGACCAGCCACTTATGCATGACTTGGGTTTTAGTATACATTATGTTTATAGTATAGTACCTGAAGACGAGCTCGGATGGTATCCATGGGATTAGTGATGAGCGTCGTGGTGAATCCTCCCAAAGTGCCTGCTATACACTGGACTAGCAGATGCGATGCGCTTGAAGGCAGCAGCTTGTACAATTCATCTACACAACCAGACAATTACATTATGAATGCGGTAGGTACGTTTAAAGAGATGTAGGATTCGTCTATCTGTTGTTTCAATGTTGGTGTATGGGGGTGATCAGTCAGGATTCCAGATTATACAAATGTTGCAGTACACCACAGATCCTCCATCATTCCTTCAATCCTTTAGGCGAAAATTCTAAGAAACTTTTCTCTTGTCTCCCCCTTATTCATTTCAATTCTACGGTAAGGGAACTGAACTGGTGAATTGGAACAGTTACACAGCGTTCTCACCGTAACCATTGGAGCCGATACTGGGAATTAACTGGCCCAACACACCCCTAATCAGGAGATAATTGGCAAGTAATAAGATGGTGACTTCCTCTGCTAAATTCGATGTATTTAACAATACATATGATTGGATACCGGTTTCGACTATATCGTCATCCTCAGTCCAGTATAAGTGAGTGGAGTAAAGCTCGATGTGGAGACTTCAAGATCACAAACTATACCCCTAACTACACCCCTAACACTGCCCAACCTTTTGTCACGAACATAATATAGGTACCTATTAGCGGTACCTACATTATGTACCGAAATAATATGTCGTATTATTTCGGTTACGGGAATCAGGGTTTAGTTATATTAGTTAGTAGGTATACACTGGAGATGTAGAAATATGGTGTATATTAACATAACTAACTCGCAGGTATAATATTGTGAGAACCACCACAAATCGCGGAGTATCGCGGAGGGAGCCTCGTCCCAGGGTGAGTAGGGAAACTCGACTGTTTTATAATAGGTAGGAACCGTGAGAATCAACTCGACGATCGGACGGGCTGGGGGAACGAAGTTGCGGACCTCAGCACATCAGCTTTCTTGGTGTTGGATTCTCCCGGTACAATTATATACTGCCCAACGGCACCTACATTAACCACTGCCCAATTGTACCTACATTATATACTGCCCAACGGTACCTACATTATATACTGCCCAACGGTACCTACATTATATACTGCCCAACGGTACCTACATTATATACTGCCCAACGGCACCTACATTATATACTGCCCAACCATTTGTCGCGAATATATTGTAGATTATATGTCATGTATGTACCTAATAACGGTTATTTTCAATATTTTTTCGTCATTATGATTCTGTCCTAGGTGTACCTAGTCTCTATCTAATAGTTTAGTTGAAATAGAAAAGGTTATGATCCCGCTCCATAAAAAAAACTGTCCAGTAATGAAACTAGTCATAAGAAAACCATAACCTTTTGTAAAAGTCACACTTTTATTCTCTGTGTGTTTTTATATCCCAATGTATTCTAGGATTTCCACGTAGCTCCTACTTATATCCAGAGGTTGGAGTACAACTACTTGGAGAGTACTTCCAGTATTCCCCATTACTTCTGCGAGTAAAAGCAATGAATAGAAGAGGCATAGAAGTAGAAACAGTAAGAACTCCAGTACTATGTCTTCTGAATACAGAGAATGATGTAAATAATTTAAGTCTGTATCTAATCTAAGATTACTAAAGGTCTTCTCAGCTGAAGTGCCTAAATGTTGCCCTCAACTGGTAGGTACCCATTTACTAGCATCCACAGGTCCCCAATAGTCAATGCCCGAAATTTCCTGACCAGAGAGCGCCAAAGACATCCTTCTCAGTATAAGGTCTACCATAGTTATAAAGCGTTATTCAGGTTGTCCAGGGGGGAGCACAACACGTATGAGCGGCATTGCAACACTAGAGTCTTGAAACCCGGAGTTTTCTAAGATTTACCTTGATATATATGGTAGAAGGTCCACCATAGAGCGCTGTTAGGAACGTAAGTGCAGAGGGAAGCGAAGTAACCCCTGTAGAACCCTTTAATCCCGTCCGTCTTGTAGATGAGCTGTGCAATGTCTATCGTTGTGCGGAACTTGGAACGGGAGGGGTCCACCGACAGGCCCAAAGGATTCAGCATCATCTGAGGAACAAGAAATCATACTTTGGGGTTTCATCTACGGCCCTGTTCTCAAGAAATGAACACTAAGTTGCAGGGGTGGGATTCGGAAGAAGAACATTGGAAAATGAATGATTGACGACTGCGAGAAAGGTGAATTGGGGATGGAAGGAAGAAAAGATGAGTAGATAGAAAATGATAAGGGAAAAACAAAATAGGGAATGAATTTGGAGGGTTTCATGGGAACTACAGAAATCCATAAGCCAGATCTAATTTAGTTGTGATTATACAAGGTGATTCAAAACGATCAGTGCAGTTTCAAAGGGCGAGTTAAAAGAAACGGGCGCAACTTAGAAGAATGCGGGTCGTTTTATTGAATTCCATACATCACCCCATTTTGATTTCTTAGGTCCTAAGAATAATGTCAGGAAGGTGGCCGCCCTCAGCAGTGATGTACTGATGAATGCGATCTCTGAAGCTTCCAGCCGCTCCCTGGCACATTTCGATGGGAATCGCGGCAATTTCTTCTCTGATTCGGGTCTTGAGCACTTGCAGAGTGTGAGGCCGATGTTTAAAAACCTTTGCCTTCAGGTAGCCCCACGGGAAAAAGTCGCACATACTCAAATTCGGCGATCTTGCAGGCCACTCCAAGTCTCCCCTGAGTCTAAGAACACCCAAAAATGAGGCTCGAGTGCGAGCAGCAGTTGAACAGTCACCTAGGCGCTCTGCTCGGAAGGTTTTTAAACATCAGCCTTTGGACTCTGGAAGAGCTCAAGACCCGAATCAGAGAAGAAATCGCCGCCATTTCCATTGAAATGTGCCAGGGAGCGGCTGAAAGCTTCAGAGATCGCCTTCTTCAGTGCGTCTCTGCTGAAGGGCTGCCACCTTCCTGACATTATCTTTAGGACCAACCAATCAGGAGGAATCAAAATTGGGTGATGTATGAAATTCAATAAAACAAACCGCATTCTTTTAAGTTGCGCCGTTTTTTTTTTACCACCCTTTGAAGCTGCACTGATCGTTTTAAATCACCCTGTAGTTACTTAATTGATTTTATTCTTATTCTGCTTTCTCACTATGAAATGTAGGGAAGCCTCAAATTCGCACATGAAGTTAAAAAAAAGTCAACAATCAAAATGTCCACTTGCGTTTTGCATTTCAAAGCTTCCTGAACAATCATGGTTCTGTGTCTATTAGAGGTAAATCCCTTGTCCCAGACAAAAACTATACGAAATTATGGTGTGATTTTGACTAAATTTCCACGGATTGTGCGGATTAGCCCCTAGACGGTGCGGGACGATATAAATCGCTGTCTCAACAATTGTAGCATATGGCATGGGCAAATGTGAAATCCCTGAAACACCTATTAGTTCATAATGGACAGATTTCGATCAAATTCGGAGGTTAGATGGGGGATGGCCCTAAGATGATTGCCTATGAATATAATCGTGATTGGATCAGTAGGAGCAACGTCGCATATGATAAATAAAGGGAAACATGAAGGGGGGAACCAATTCTCAATCTTGTTGACGTTTTCTCAACTTAGAAAACCGGTAACACGAGTTCCAACAGCGTCTAAGTAAGTCAATAGAATGAGTGAGCTTTACTGCCCACCAAACTTGGTAGTAGGGATGAAAATCGATTTTCAACTTTTCTGGAAAATCGATTTTCAACATCAAATTTTTGAAAAAATTGTGAATCAATTTCCCACTTTCGAGTCAGAAAAAACAGTTAATAAAGAAAAAAAAAACTCTAAAAAAAGAAGAAGTAGAGAGAGGACTACAAAATGTGAAACAGCAACACCACACTTTTGTTTGGATTTTTCAAGTTTTTCCTCACAACCGAGAAGTAGAAGAAGAAGGTTTTTGTGCTTCGTTTGTTAGACTCCTTCCTCCTAGTTTGATTTACAAGTGTGTTTTTTATTTGATTCAGGTACATTAAAACTGACAGTAATGCTAGGAGAATTAATTTTTATCACGCAATAAAATTTAATGTTTCCTACTTATTGGAGTTTTGAGTCATCCTTGTCCCATTCCATTGTCCAATTCTGAATCGATTAAAAAATCGGTTTTTGTTGTAACGATTCCCATCCCTACTTGGTAGTGGTTTTGATGGTGGTCAAATCTCTGAAATTTATCTACTAACTAACTAGAGTAACTAAGATCAAGGAAATAGACAGAGTTTTCGTTTTTAAACAATAAAGACACTAGAACCACCGTGATTCTATGAGAAAAATGTAGGATAATGTGATGTGAGGTCGTGCGTCCAAGATAGTTCCCATTGATTCCACGTCTTCATTTCTTTTCTGTATATTCCTTGAGATAAACGTGAATCGTTCTTTTTGAAGGAAAGAAAGAAAATCAATATTTATAGCTTCAAAGTTTAACAAGACAAAAGGGTGTTTTGATTTCAGATGACAAGGGTTATCTTTCGAGTGAACTTTGCTCTGTAAATATTCAAAAATCCTTTTTATGCATGCGCATCTAAAGTAGGTAGTAGGTAGGTTTCTATTCATATTTGGCTTTTGTATAAGAATTGTATTCTTGTACCTATTCAAAAGGTCTGGTCAATGTATTCGAAAAGTTAGAACAGACTTAAAAGCCATATCACACGAGCGTTTTTCCAGTTTTTTTGCCTTGAAGTTGAAGAGGACGAATCAGTTTTTTCCAAGGTTGAAGAG
>JAEMON010000012.1:10568548-10588654 GCA_030264115.1 Lygus lineolaris
GCTCACCAACTCATGCTGCATGAATGGAACTTTTTATATTAAGTTTTAAGATCAAGGTTTGGCGCGTAGCCTCCTCGTATTCAATGAAATGAACTTGGGAAGTTCACTATCGTGTTGATATTTTTCTTAAATAACACCGAACACCCTCAAGTAGATACTTCAAGTCAATCAGGCCAAGATAGCGAGTCGGTGTTTTTGCGGAAATTCATGTTTGTGCTTGTGCAGAGGCTGCTATTGATCCGAAAGGTCTGAAACGTATAGGGGATCATCCAGGCCTCAACCCTTCACCAAAGTGTCTACCAAACTCAAGAAAGTGAAAACAATAAGCTTTCATTACCTTCTGGGAGATACGGAACCAATAACTGGGTGGTAAAACACTAGAAAACTGAAGCTTTAACTGGGTTTTACAGTTTATTTACATATAACCATTCAAGTTCCCCATTGAACTGAATCGTTAAAAAACAAAAAAATACGAGATACCTAATCTTAAGTGCTTCAAGTTTTTATTGCATTTTCTCGAATAAACGATTCTTTAGTTACGACTGAACCTCCATTTCCAGTTGCAAATTTGTCCGACTTCAAGTTACGAATATTGAAACAAGAAGTATAATCACCTTTCCATCCGGGACGTTGGCGAGTCCGAGGAACATGAGATGTTGAGAGATGACGTCAAAGGGGACGATGATAGTCTGACCAACGAGAGACGCCACTGAACCGCTCACTAATGCTTTTACGGTGTTGCTAACTTCATACTGGAACAGACATGAGAAATATCAGTAGCTACCTTTTGGGAATAACGTCCGACGGAACAGCGAAACTAAATAATAATTTCCAGGTTTGAAGGAAGAAAAAACGAAAAGATTTTCACAACTACACTGTTCGCAGTTCACAAGTTCTAAAATGTTCACCCGAGAAACATAAGCCTAGGCAGGGTCGGGCTGGCCGCAGGAAGATGCCCAATCCCAGGGGGCTGGGTCCCAGCCATCTAGATTTAAAAAAATGACACAAGCATCTTTTAAGGAATGCGTTGGTCGTTCACTTCAAGTGATTATAAACGAAACACATCACCTGTTGACACAACTTTGGTTGTGTTACTAATTGCAAACAGCTTCCAAGTTGTAATTTAGCAATTTTGTGTGTTGCTAAATTTTCTCAAATAGAAGCTTAATAATTATAAACCAGTTTTATCTGAACTCACTGCAATTATTCTCTGCTCAATCTCATTATGGAAGAATGGTTGGGCCCTTTACCCCATCCTTCCTTCCTTAAAAAGGTTATGGGGCCCCCTCGATTACCAGCCCACAGTGGTTCAGAAAATGATTTTAGCGCGAAAAAAAGTCGAATTTTTAACTTTATCGAAATGGATTAGCTAGATTTCCAAGGATCTTTGTAAAACAGTAGGAGATATGAAATATTTTTTCATACCTATTCGATAATGTCACCTTTGAACTGATGAACTGCCTGAGGATGGATGATAAGTTCCATTATATTAGTATTGGTTTTGTTCTTCGTAACAGGTGAGAATGGCAGCCTCTCACTCAAGTAAGTACAAATATTTATAATATATTCTCGGAATAACGAATTTTCTTAAAATATACGGTTTTTCGTCAGCGAGAGCTCTCATTGATGGCATTCTTCTTCGGAAGTGCTCTAGAATTTCTTTTATGGGGATGAATTGGGACTAGAAGAACACCAGCCTATAATTTCAACGAATTTTCGAAGAAAATGAAGCAATTTCAATGGGTCCACATTTTTTTAGTAAGTACGCAAATTTTTGAAAATCAACCATGGGAATCAATTTCTGACCATTATAAAACGATTCTTGACGTTTAAAACGTTTGCGTATGTGTTTTATGCGTTGTTTCATGTATCGATGTATATGTGTCACTCCAGACGATCTTCCTACGGTATAAAAAAAACCAAAAAAATTCAAAATGTCAATAACATAAGGAGAAAGGATGAGTTCGTTGGTCATAATTTTTGGAGCACTCTAAGGGGTCAAATTTCGGAAATGAAGGGTCACAAAACATGTTTTTTTAGGAGTTTGGTGTTAATTACAATCTGAAACATAGGAACATAATATTGGAATATTTGGAATCAGCGTGAAATTTCCTTACGGAACAGCATTTCAAATAGTTTTTTCGCGCTACAATCCCATTTCAGACCACTGTGCAGTGCAGCCCTTGGTTTTGCCCCATCAGAACAATTTATGAGACGCTTACTGTGGGTCTCTGGGTACTATTAGAAATAAAAAGGAAAGGTGAGCGAATTGCAAAAATATTGACACAAACTTTGGCGAGACGACCAACCTTGATGGGCTTCCATACTTGAATTCCCCCATCGTGCCGGTTTCTACGCTCAACCAAGCTTGCTATCTAGGGCGAGCACAACAAGAGTGGAGTCATGACGACATTTACCTATATCCCCATCATGAGCCCTATGTTACGGTACATATATGCTGCTGGTTGCCAACCCCAGAAGCCAGGGGGAGCCTCTACCTCTCACTGTAAAGGCTCCCTGTTTTCAAGGTAGGGCTGAACGAGATAACTGGTATTCAAGTGTGCCCCACAGGCCACAGGGCTTCTATAGATAGCTATAGGGCCGCAAAATTAAGAAGGAACCAGGCTTACCAATTTAAAATGCTGCTCATCATTTGACGCCCCCTTTCTTATCTTTTGATAATGAGAGTAGGAAGTATTTGAATATTATGTAATATTGTTTTCTATAAAAAATTAAAGAATGTTCTGGAAGGATTATTTCTAGTTGGTTATAATATAAATCATAATAATATATCTGCAGGGTCCCTAAAGATTGTTATCCCGGAGGCTCCCTGGGCCCCAGCTCGACTCTGGAGCCTAGGACACGATTTTGCCAGCCTTTCGCTTCCTCTCAACTTCTTCTGTTAGCTACTCCGTGGTATGCAGTGGAAGAAGGAATGACTTACTTGCTTGAGAACATGCCTGGTGCTCTCGTAGGTAGCGATGTACCCAACGCCAGAAACGATCTGAACGCTGCTCACCCAGAAACCTCTATAAAGCCCCGAGAGCCCTTCTGTCTTGTAGATCTTGCTACCGGCATCCAGCAGACCTGCGAAAGAAGCGGGTTCCAGGATGTATCGTAGCAAAAACGATTTTTTACGCAGCATATTTGATAAATTATCTAATCAAATAAAACAATGCTCGTACATATTTCACAGGGCAAGAAATATTATATCTGTCAAATTTCTGGAAATGTTATTTAACAATAATACATTCAAGTGTTACTTATGCGGCTTTTGCTTGGGGTGGCATATACAATAAGTAACAGTTGAAATATCACAGAAATTAATCCTGAAAATAATTTTCAAACAGAACCGTATGTATTCATCAGCATTAGTCTATAGAGAATCTGAAATGTTAACGATTACACAATTAATTAGTTACCAAACCCGTAAATTTTTCATTAAAAGACAATTTTTACTTCACAAATGTTCCTACTCATAGCACGAGAACTCCACATTTTTGTATGATACCACAGAAAAATAGCAACTTCGGTTTACTTCAAGCACCATATCGTGGACCAATTTTACTAAATAATAGTATAACATGCCATTTATTTGAACTGCCTTTCACAGCTAAAAAAAAAAAAAAAACTTAATTAAAGACTTGGGTGTTGAAAATGTTAACAGTAATTGATAAATTCAAAATATTATTTGTATTTTTTTGTTCATATTTTATACTTATTTCACGTTGTATTTTCTTTCCCACAAATAAAGCATTTTTGAAATTGAAAAAAATTGAAACAAGCTTCTATTTCAAAAAAACTTGATACAATTGGGTCACGATCCACTCGTGAAGAATTATATTGTGGTAGTCCTCCAGATTTGTACATATTAAGTACGAATTTGATTTAGTTAGTTCGTTTTATGCTCAGTATTTGATGAAAGTTTTGGGTACTTGAGTATTAAACGGAGGCCACCTAACCTACAGAAATATTTCGTACCGGATACCAAAAATAACTACATAATTGGAAAGAACACACTTTAATAGATTTACAGGTGAAGTTTAGAATTAATCCGACGCCTGGTTCTGACGTTGTGCAACCCAGAACGCAGCAATGTCGGTCAGGATGGAGTTGAAAGCGTCGCCGCCGCTAGCAGTCACATCAGATCGCCACATGTATTCTGCCAAATAGCAATACTACCAATACTATAATTCTGCCAAACAATACTAGAATAGTTCTACAACATCTATAACAATTTAACCGCCGTCTATAAGTGCCGCGGCGCGTTTCGTAATGGTGGCCTCCGTTTAATACTCAAGTACCAAGTTTTGTACAAAAAAAAAAAATAGGTAGGGGAGAATGGGGGAATACCGCCACCCCACTTAAAATAATCATGCTTCAAGTGAAACGTTTGTTAACTTGTTTTTAGAACATCCTAAACCGCTGTTTGTTCGCACAAACTGGTTTTGGCACCTGATGACAGATGTTAATTTGATAATCAGGAGTTGCGTTTTCTTTTTGGTGTTCTGCTGGACGTTTTTCAGAGACCTCTTCGAACTGGGGATAGTGTGGTTTAAAATTACATTTTTGCAATAACTTGTCCATTATGTGAAAGAGGAATTGTACTAACCTATGATGTGCACATATTATTTGTATAGTTTAGTCATTAAGTAATTGATTAAATAATAATCTCCCTAAAAATGTGCGTTTGGGGTAATAACGCCATAGATGCGTGAGGTGGCAGTATTAGGTACCCCTAAATGCTCATTTTTCACATTCTGCACATTCTGATTGTTCTCAAATGATTTTAAATTTCGCTTAATTTATGTGCTGGGAGAATTGCAGAGGAAGGTGACCCGTTTGCTTGTAATTTTTGCCACAACATCCAGAAAAACTTGAAAATCACTTTATAAGTGATGTTCCTTCCCCATAATTAAGGAGTTCCTATTTCTTTGATATTTTAAGATTTGCAATAAAAGTATCTATCACGAAGGGAAATGTTTAATATTTCGTACCTATCTAGGTTTTGAAGGGAAATTTGACAGGCGGTATTACCCCAAGGTGGTGGCGATATTATTATAGCTAGCTGAGGTAATAGCGCCACTTTTAGGGTTTGAGGTTTTCTGGATTTTCGGAATATGGTACTGTTAAAATGAGCAATTAATGGCAATAATTCAATAGCCTAGGTGTCAAATCAACGAGAAAAGCCAGCAGTACACGATAATACAAAGATGTTAGAGGGAATTTCCCTTAGGGTGGCGGTATTCCCCCATTCTCCCCTACTATATATAAAATTATATACTCCCCTGTATACAAAAAATCCACCTAAACCCAGTACCTAGGTACTTGTTACTGCCCCATTCTGTAGACGACTTATAACCTCCGCATCTGCGCTGTTCTGTATGTGCTAACAACTGTGATTCACATCTAAAACACAATATTTCAATGGATTGCGACTGGCTACCTACCAATGTTGGTCTGGTCGTAATTACCTACCTACATTAATTTATTAGTAGGTACCTACTATATTCAAAAACAATGAACACAGGTGGGTTTATTCCGATACCTCTTCGGAATAAGAAAAATATAAAATCCCTGAGATAGGAAGGGCACGTGTATCCGAAGGTCAGCTCAATGCCCTTGTTCCCCAGTCACCATCCCTCTTTAGGTAGTCAATCTAGGTCAATGACAGATCAACAGGGAAACTCAAGATCTTTCCAGGTCTTCCTCTATACCTTCTCCACGTTGTTCGAAAGAGACCTTGTGAAATATCCCATCATTCGTACCTGCCTATTCCAAGCCATACGCACGAAATGCATTAGGTGCTTGGCTCGATTATCGTTTCCCCTAATTGGGGAGAAGGCAGTTCGAAAAACAAAAAGTGGAATGTTCATCAAACCTTCAAAAAAATGGCTCAATAACAAGTTATATAAAGTGATACCACTGATTATGACGACGATAAGGATTTTTTCTCCACTTACCACTGTACATACTATCATGTTTCTGGATTTGAAGCCGGGTTTTGATCAGAGTCAACGGGTACAAGCTACATCTCACGGTAAAAGAACTCAACATGCTCAGAGGGAAAAACTTCACTTTGTTCATCATTTCCCACTCGATCGTCCGAAGATATACCACTTCTTCCGCGTTCGCCACATCCATTTTGAGGCGGTGAAAACCCTTTTTTGAGTTCAGGCGAGCAAGCCCTTACACATGACCAAAACGTCCCGTTTCTCGCACGGAATTTCCAGACCGCGGAAATAACACCGGAAACTACCTCAAAATCGACCCGAAGTTATCGGAAATACCCCGAAAAAAATCACTGGCCTCGGGACCCATGACAACTTTTATCGATAAACTTCGAGAGCCGACCGAACTCATCAACTTGGCAAATCGAAATGAAAAATCAGCTGATTTCACTGACAAGAGCACTCTTATCAAAATCTGCGCATGCGCTTTGTAAATAGGTGTGGCCTCAAATGTGTATTTAGCGGGCTATTCAAAATTAATTATTGAATTAAGTAATTAAAATCGTTCAAATCCACTCATAATTCTAACAAACACCTGTAGAATGAAATTAAATAGTTTTTCTGAGATAAAGAGGCTTTTCACACAGTTTTAAAGTGATTTTCGTTGTGAAATCGTGGTATCTTGAGTTAATGACGCCATCAAGAAAGAGTGACCTTTAAGATAGCATGAACGGACAAAGGACGATTGAATATCAAAAGAATGAAGAACAATTAAGAAAGAACTAGATTTTAATAAAGTGTAAATATAAATTATAAATTAAACACTTATTTAAGGCATACAATTATTAACAACGAGGTCAGAAACTTTGCTTTTTTGAGTTCTTCTCTTATGACGTCACGCACTCATGGAGGAGTAATAGTAATTGTTATAAACCTTCTCCGTAGATTAAAAATGTCGGAACTTCAAAATGGCGGAAAATGGCCGATTTCGCTGTTAGTAAATAAGTTGTGTTTTTTAAGAATTTTTCTCGTTTTCAAGAAGTTTTTTCGGTTTTTTCTACAAATAATTGCGCTTCGCTGAATAATTACGGGTTGATCAATTTCTTTGCACGAGTTTGAGGGATTTCGTGGGTGCTTGATGGTACCTTTCTTTTCCTCTTCGCGGTAGTTTGAGGAGCATCCTGACATGTACATCAAACAGGTAAAGATGCGCCAAAATGGTTGTTTGGATTTTTTCGGCAATTGTCGATGGGAAATTGATCAAAAACGTGTGATTACAATAATAAAATTGATCATTAATTCATTGGTTGCACCCCGTGATCCCAAGGAATGGATTGTTTCTATTCCTGGTAGTCAATGACGAAAGGGGCACTTTCAGCTCTCAACCCAGTACTTAGGTAGAGACTAATACAATCTTCAGAGATGAAGAGTAATAAAGCTTTCATCTTGAACAGTATTTGTACGAACATTCCCATTATGTTTGTTTTTTAAGGTCATTATCCACGGATTCAAAAGCTACAGGGAGCAGACGGTTGTTGAGCCATTTCACAGAGGCCACAATGTAGTAGGTAAGATTGAGACAATATTTATGATTAACCAATCTAAATACCTACTATCGATTGAACCAATTGTGTGAATACCTTTATAGACATTTTTGTTATGATGACTTGAGTGCTTCTAATAGAGTTATTTGATATTTTCAGTTGGGAGAAACGGTTCTGGCAAGAGTAACTTTTTCTATGGTACGTATGTTATAGGTATCGTGTTTTAGAATAATACTCAATTAGTACTGAATTTATGAAATGTTGTAGGAAGTAAAATATGCTAATCGGCTCCAGCTGTAGCCTGCAGTGCTTGGTTATTTGAGAGTATGGTACTGTGTTTCTGCTACTTCAAGAACACAGTACCAACCTAACTGCTAATAATTAAGATTCTTAGGGATAATTAGGGGTATTCACGGTCCAGGATATTCGACGTCGAATTGGGACTATCGAAGTGAGCCAATCGCATGCTCCAATTGGATTTACGATGATTCGAATTTACCAGGGGTTGAAGGCGTCGAATATCGAAATGCAGCAGCGATCCTAGCGGTAGCCTTCGATTTTAGACCATTCGACGATCGAATCAAACCATGAATACTTATCCCTATCATTGTAACGGAACAATGGACAAACAACAACCCCAACCGTTGTTGTTTGTGAACAATTGTGGACACTGTGTTGTGTTTGTACTGTACTGTAGAAATGTCAACATGGCAACTTCCTACGCCCACGTTTTCTAATCTTAGGTTTGTTCCAATTAGCAGACGTACAGGTACAATTTGAATCGTTAGCTGAACAGAACTTCTGCACAAAGTTTGAGAAAGTTCTGCGCAGCTAAAAACATTGAACCGCACCACCATTAGTTGAAACTCACCTATACATTATACAACAGTTTTTCGTTAAATAGGCAGTTATTCATCAAGATATCCGTACAATAAATTAATTTTTTGGATATTTTGTGTGTCTATTGTACGCAATGAGGGATATCAGACCTTATGATAACTTATTCAGTTAAGTACATACTTAAATTTCCAACTGTTATTTGAGAGAATAACAGTTACTATATAAATAGCAGTTACTAGCATTTGGAATTCTTTTTTTTTTTTTTTTTACATAGGTGAGTTTTTTGAATCCCAATATTTAATCGAACAACCCTCAATTAGTTAGGGACTTCTTACCTTTTTTGTCACATCAATGCCATTTTTCTCTCGTACCTAAATTATCTGTATTCGTAAACTTTTCAGGAAAAATGAACTCACCAAGATAATCATTAAGTACTCGTCAATTTCCTATTTTTCGTTCATTTCAGCCATCCAGTTCGTATTGAGCGATGAATTCTCCCACCTGCGTCCTGAGCAAAGACAAGCCCTGCTCCACGAAGGTACCGGTCCTCGAGTTGTCACAGCCTACGTCGAAATCATCTTCGATAATACCGACAATCGTCTTCCCGTGAGTATTCAAATGCTCAAGCCTACCAAATATGATGTAACCAAGGACGGATTATTTGTAGTTCGACATTTGTGACATTTTTAATTCGTGACGATATTAATCAACAGATCGATAAGGATGAATGCGTCCTCCGTCGAGTTATCGGCGCGAAGAAAGATCAGTATTTCCTTAACAAGAAAATGGTGCCTCGGACGGACGTCATGAACTTGCTCGAGTCCGCCGGTTTCTCCCGCTCCAATCCCTACTACATCGTCAAACAAGGAAAAGTCAGTGCCTACACCTACATAATATAGTTTAATAATGATTCTTTTAGATACATCAGTATATTTCAACAGAAATAAGTACACTTCAAGTTTCAAGAAGAAGTGCTGTGAAGTATTTTTTGAAGAAGTAACAATTTTTATTTTCAGGGAAATTAATTTCAATGAGGAACGTGTTTTAAATTGCTCAAAAAAAAAGGTCTGAACGTATGACGACGATAGTCTAAATTAAAAATGTTGATGTGTATTTGTATATTCGTTTTCACAGATCAATCAAATCGCCACAGCTCCCGATTCCCATCGGTTGAAACTTTTGCGAGAAGTAGCCGGTACGAGAGTTTATGACGAGAGAAAAGAGGAATCGACTGCTATCCTCAAAGGTATTTCTGAATATTCTAGTACATAGTGAAACAGCCGTAAATAATTTAGATCTACCGATAAAATTCATCAATATCATTCATCTTCGATCAATGAATATCAATATAAATCCTCCAAATGTATTCATGTCCATTGGCAGAGCTTGTGGAGATCAATTAACTTGGCCAACAAACTAAATTACCTTCTCAAACTTCAAATTGAGAGACTGGGAAATTGAATAGGATGACTTATCCTTGAAATGACTTCTCCTTTGAAAATTAATGATTAATTTTTGGTTATAATTGAAATCTAAGGGGCCAATGGAGAGATGTTATTATGTTTTTCTTTCTTTTTTTTTGCCACTCTTTGGACGATTTTGCGGTCTTGTTATTGATTTCTCTAGGGGCACACATCAGCTATGTACAATTTTAATTTCGTAATTTTGCATTTTTCACGTCTTTCTTGGTCCCAAACTGTAATAATGTTAGAGTTCATAAAACTCTTCAATAGCCCAGATTTAGGTTTTTTTTTAGGACATTTCGGGCTTACTCCGTACCTTAATTCGAGCCTATACACATGATTATGTTGCTGTTTCTCAGAGACTGAAGGAAAGCTGGACAAAATTGATGAGTTCTTGCGAACAATCGAAGAGCGGTTGAAGACACTCGAAGAAGAAAAAGAAGAGCTGAAAGAGTATCAGAAGTGGGATAAAATGAGGCGATCACTGGAGTACTGCATTCACGATCGAGATCTAAAGGAGAATAAAAAGAAATTGGACGAGGTGAGTATAAAGTGGTTCTTCAGGTTCACAGTAGTTTAAATAATACCTACCACTAAGAGTAAAATTGTCAACGGAAAAATAAAAATCATAATGAAATGAGATTATTAGAAGTTTGTGAAATGGCGGGAGTTGGACGTATTGCAGAATGGATTTTTATCCATTCCATTTTATTTATTTATTTTTTATTATTATTACCTATTATTATTATTATTTATTTATTTTTTAATGGATTTTTTTTTTTTACACATCCATGGTTTTTGGAGACATTGTGAAGCATGAATGTTTTGTACTTGGTTCTGAGTAGGTAATGCTGAAATCATCAAATTATGGGTTTTAGCTGGAGCAGAGAATCAGCAATTATGACGAAGTTCAGAAAAAGTTGGCCTCGGAACTTAAAAGCGCTCAGGATGCAGCCAAATCAGCTACTAAGAAGTTTAAGGATACCAAAAAAGAAGTACAGGTCGCGAAAGAGGAGCGAGAAACTTTGAGTGTGGAACAACAGCAATTGCTGAAGGACAAGACCAAACTAGAGTTGACCATCAAGGATTTGACTGATGAAGTGCAAGGAGACGATAAGAGTAAGGTGAGTACGTTTTGTGTTCTGATCAAGTAGGTAGCAGTCGATTGGGAAACGGCCATCATGTAGTTTCGGTTCTGTATGGAAAGGGCAGAAATGTTTCCCAAGTGAGATTTCGTGAGCTGGATCCGAGTGGAACCACCGTTTGCGTTGCCTCGGGTACCTTGTGAGGTTTTGAATCCTACCAATATTCATAGTCACAGTAAGTGGTGGCTTTGGTGGACATTTGATATAATTAGAAGTGCTTTTTCGGTCATTTCTAGAACTTGTCAGGGGGTCTAATGACTCCACCACATCAATGAAGGTTCCAGGATCTCTAAAATGGTGACCCCGACGTGATATCTGTGAGTTGGCATGTGGTTCACACTTGCTCCTGACCCTTAGACCTAGTACTTCATCTGCCATGATCAGACAGACGTGGGCTAGGGGATACCAGGCTATGCTGACCATAGTCTCAGGAGTAAAGGCAGAGGATTTCGGTCCTCTTTGGTGGGCCACACACTTCCTCATTGGTACCCAGCAAAATCAGAGAATCCTGGGAAGGCGAGTCCTATGGCGGACATATTCCCGATTATTCCGCCTGGTACACGTTTGATATAATTAGAAGTGCTTTTTCAGGAATTTCTAGAACTTGTCACGGGGTCTATTGACTCCACCACATCTCTAAAGTGGCCAATGGCGACAGTAATTTGCCATCAGCTGACTGATCTGACACTGGTGTTGGTTTCCTCCTCGGCACTGAACATTTTTCTGACTCATAAGGCTCCTCGTTCAAATTACCCTCGAACAGGCTCATAGTTCTGTGCTTAAGATACTAGAAAACTGTTCCAAAGAGACTAGGTTTTCTAGTCCAATTCTTCTTCTTCTTCTCTTTTGATGGTTGACCATAACCCTTTGTCGCATGGTCATTTTGTTCTGTAATAATTCTTCTTCTTTCTTTCTGTTATAATTCTTACTTTCTTTTCTGTTATTCTTCTTAAGGTCTTCTTGTTCAGTGTCACTTATTGTACGTCATGCAGTTATATGGGTACATTCGTAGCATCCATAATGTCTAGCAGTCGTGTCAACATTGTGAGATCCTTCAAACCACCACCAATGTATTTCACGATGATTCCCTCATCCAAGCTCTCAAAGTGGAAGGGTCTATTCAGTTCCCCATCTCTTTACATCTCTCCCATCTACATACGTCGTGGAATGAGGGCACAACTCAAAAAACACGGTTTTCCATATAGAATGGATAATCCATGTAACCTTCATGTCAACCTGCCCATATGTTTTGTTAAGTCGTTTTTGCCTGTTTATTTAACTTTTAAATTTTTGAATGACGAACTTCACGCAAGTGCATCATCAAGACAAGGTACCAGGAGCACCTATCCAATGGAGAGGGACCCCTAGTTTTAAAAATGTAAGCTGATGAGCAAAGTTGAACATTAATACAGGCTGAGGAAGTCGCCAATGTAGCGACGAATCGTTCCAAAATAATGAAAAGGAAAATAAATCAGTGACTCCAATATGAAGAGTGTTTCCAAACGAAAAATCTTGTACTGTGTTGTAGACTCGCTCATTTTTGAAATGTGAATGTCGTGCATGTACGAGTATACCTACCTATGTGATGTATGTGACACTTATACCTATTGAGAACACTGGAAGAGACGGCCTTGACGGGTCTATGACCTTAGGCCCAGAACCAATTACGAAGCATTATTGTTATACTCATGCGGTTATTACCTAATATGTATCGATATTTATGTTTATAAATAAATAAATGAGAAAATGAAAAAAAAAAAAAAAAAATGAAAAATGGTCCATCCATAACCCCACATCATACATAATTATGGGTAGGTCCGACCTTCTACAGACAAAATACACCACTTCCACAGTCCAAAACCGGTCCTAACTCAAAAATCGTGTTCTTTGAGTTGTGTCCTTATTCCACGACAGGTGCGATATGATCTCTCAATACTGTTGCTGTGAAAGCGCAGTCCAGGAAGAATTGTTTAAGATCCAATTATTCTGTTAGTTTTAATGAGAGTCTCACAATTGCTAATGGAAGTTTGTTTAACTCCTTTTAAGTTAATAATACAGATCTACAATCTCTGGAGCTTCATGTATCCAATTGTATTTAATATTGAGAAGCCTCACTTTTCTCTGGAAGCTAGCTTTTTCCTTCGGCTATGCATCTTCCTGTTTAAAGGGTCTTGGTCGATAACGATGTCTTGTTTGCTTTCAGCATCGCGCCGAACAAGAATTGATAAAACTGAATGAAACCATTCAGCAGCGGGAATCCGAACTTGAAGACCTCAAGCCCAAATACGAAGCCCAGAAGAGGAAGGAAGACGACTGCAATAGAGAGTAAGTGCCTTTGACCTACACTTGCCTTTTATGTCAGCGTGAATTTTGACGTGAGTTTATGTTATGTATTCCATGGGTGGCTCATCGCCAGAATAGTGCCTATTTTTGTGAAACGATAAGCATAGTCAACTGCAATGCCTGGCCTAGTAACCAGACCTTCTTTTTGTATGCTTTCAAATTGTAGGACTAATGAAGTGCTTTCCAAAAAGGTGCAATATGATTATGATAGGTTGGACTTAACCTGACCATGATTTGAAGAGTTACGTTAAGTATCCATTTCCCACGTAATTTTTGCATACCAACTGAAGAGTTCCTGCGCATCACGATTTGTTTCAATATAAGAGTATTTTCAAACCTTTCGCAGATTGGGCCTCAAAGAACAGAAGAGAAAAGAGCTGTACGCCAAGCAAGGCCGTGGCAACCAGTTCACATCCAGAAGTGACAGAGATCAGTGGATCGAACGCGAACTCAAGTAAGTTAACGAATATCTATGGTTTCTCATCTTACTGAAAAATGCGAACCAACAAGATTACAGTATAGATTGGGAAATCCTCTAAAAATTTACGTTGATCCGGATTCATCCAAATTAATCCCAGTAGGTCTTGGAAACCAGTTTTTTGGCAACATTTCTGACAGATGTGTCTTTTCACTGGTAAATATTCCATCGAGAGTTTAGGTCCATGGAACAAATTTGGCGCATGTAACAAAATATATCATATTATTCGTTAATGAACTGTGGTTAAAATGATGATTCTTTCAAAGTACCTTATTACAACAGTTTCTTCCGTGTTTCAGATCCCTGAACAAGCAGATTAAAGACAAGTCTGAGCACAGAGAAAGACTCGCCGAAGATCTGAAGAAAGATGCTGACAAACAAGTTCAGCTTGAGAAGAAAATCACGGTAGTATTCATGTTCTTATTTCTGGTAAAAATTGTTTTAAAAACCTCAAGAATTGGGGATTAATTCCAAATCTGTTAGCACGTTCCATACGGCTATCTAATCGGCTCTCGAATTTCTAGAACTGAGCGGTGTGCTTACCAGCTGGCACTTTTTGGGTACTCGCACAACATCTATTTTGTCTCAGCAACCAGAAGTTATCTTTTATGACAGGATTTTCTCATCTCATTTAGTAAACCCTGCTCGTTTTCTGATAGCCGTATTGATAACAACATGATCGATTTTTGAGCATCTGGAATCGATATTTGACTGAAACGTCAACCAAGCTCCATTACTGTAGAACCAATTGCTGTGCATGTTTCTACAAATTGAAGCCTCCGATTTCTTACTTCAGGAACAAACGGCTGAGTTGGAGCATCAAAGGATTTCCATTGACGAATACAATAAGCAGCACTATGAGCAGAAAAAACTCAAAGACCAGCACCAGAGCTCCAGGAAGTGAGTGTTATAAATACGATAGTATCATTTTTCAAGTTGATCGTGTGTATACAAATGTATGTAATCCAGTCCAATTTACAGCTGAGCTGAAAATGCTTCTTGACATTTTGATCGAATTTTAAACACCGGATTTTTGAGTTCAGCACAGTCAAAACTGGATTTGAACCGTATTAATCTTACCCTGAATTGACGGCTACTCTCCAGGAAAGGCTCGAATGCTCGTCTTATTAAGAACACATTGGATATCACTAATGATTTGATGGTTGAGTACGAGTAATGTTTGTTTGATTTCTAGTGAGCTGTGGAGGAAGGAGAATCAACTACAACATACATTGACTTCGTTGAAAGAAGAACTTGCAAAAGCGGACCAAGCTCTGAGAAGCATGGCTGGAAAGGTAAATGGCTTTATAGTTTAAGAAGTCTTATCCTTATTGCATTGCAGGATGTTATGATGAATACATACAGATGATTAATTGATAAATCTTACTTATTCGGATAGCCAATCCTGAATGGTCGGGACAGCGTCAGGAAAGTCTTGGAGACGTTCAAGCAGCGAGGCGGATCTTACAAGGAGCTTGCTGACTGCTACTACGGCCAAGTAATCGAAAATTTCGACTGTGACCCTTCCATCCATACAGCTGTGGAAGTCACTGCTGGTAACAGGTGAATTCCTATTTCTTATTTCCATCTTATTCAGTCTATAACTACTTACCTGTGAACTAACGCACAATTCTTTCAGTATTTCCAGTACCTATTGAACGACTCACTTTTGTATTGATTTAGATTGTTTTATTAAGCCTTTTTATTAAATTATTCCCAGGCTGTTTTATCATATTGTCGAGTCAGACAGTATCGGCACGCAAATCTTGAAGGAAATCAACAGGCAGAATCTTCCCGGGGAGGTGACGTTCATGCCTAGAAATCGTCTGACTGTCAAAGATCAACGATACCCCTCGTCTGAAGTATGTTCTGCACTATTCGATAATATTGTGGAAAAACGTGTCAACCTGTAGAAAAGTGCACTTTGGTGATGGTTATGCCTCTGGCCAATTAAATACCTTCTAACATGCTCATCTTTGTTTCAATCTCTAGAATGCCATCGCTATGGTCAGCAAGCTCACCTATGAAGTCAAATTCGACAAAGCGTTGAAGTACATTTTCGGAAAAACTCTCATCTGCCGTAACCTCGAAGTTGCCACTGATATGTCTAAACAGTACAATTTGGACTGCATCACCATTGATGGAGATCAGGTAATTGTAGAAAGATTAGTTACAACATCATCATCATTGAACGACCGCAGAGTTCAAATACTAAATCATGTGACTCTTTCGTGCAGGTGTCTTCAAAAGGGACATTGACTGGTGGGTACTTCAAGAACATGAGATCCAAACTAGAGATTCAGAAGAATAGGACGGAGCTCCAGTCCCAGATCAGAGAGGCTGAATCAGAGCTGATCCAGCTAAGAGATCAGTTGAGCACTACTGAGACGTCAATTACCCAGATTGTCTCTGACATGCAGAGAACGGAAACAAAAAACAGCAAAGCTAAGTAAGTCATTCTCATAATTCCTTGACTTGAGCTCCTATGTAATTTGTTGGCGTAGAGTTTCCGTTATGTGGTTCCCTGTCTAGACTCATTCATAGTGTCTGAATAGACTGTGGTGTCGTCCTAATTGTGTACGTTGTTTGACTTCCCTCCAGAGGATATTTTGACAAACTCAAGGGGGATATTCGGTTGATGAAGGAAGAGCTAGCGTCGATTGAGAGGTACAGAGCGCCCAAAGAGAGGTCGTTGACTCAGTGCGTCTCCAACCTGGAAGCTATGCAAAGCACCAAGCAGGGCCTTGAGTCCGAACTGCACCAGGTAAACTATTGTATGAAACGTCAATCTAAAATGAAACTATTATAAGAAGTCCGAAAGTCAGTAAAACAACCAAATGCTTTAACACTCTCCTAGGACCTGTTGGAGCAACTTTCAGCTGCGGACCAGCGGGAAATGGATAAGCTGAATGACGACATCCGCCGACTGACCCAGGAAAACAAGTCAGCGTTTGCCACTAGAATGAAGCTCGAAGCTGACAAGAACAAACTGGAAAATCTCCTAACCAACAACTTGATTCGACGTAAGGACGAGTTGATTCAGGTGGGTCATGCATTAATAATTTTCGAGATTTTAACACCTGTGATCGCACACACCATGATTCCTCCTTGGTTTATTGTTGAAGAACTCCAATTAAAGCTCTGAAAGTTTTAACAATGCCTGCCAAAAACCCTGTTGGAATTTCTGTGTTGTAAGTTGGCAGTACTGCTCATTCCTATTTACTCATTACCGCCATATTGCTACTTTCGCCTTTTGACCATTTCATTTTGTCTTTCAATTTGGACAAACGCTTTTCTTTTTTTAGTAGTTTTTTTCTTAAAACTTGAGTTTAGGTGGGAATCTGTTGTAGCAGGATGCCATTTCAAAAGAGGGAAACATTTTAGCTGATAGTAGTTCGGCCTTCGCAAGAAGAATGCGCTGTTGGAGGTTACTTTAGTTGGAGATCTATACCGCCCACCAATTTGTGAACTAATTTTTGTAGGCGCTACAAGAAATCTCTGTGGAAGAGAGGAAGAGGACGCTGGACAACAGTCGGATGGAGCTGCAGGGGATTGAGAAGAGGTTGGAAAAGTTGAACAGGGACTTCAAAGCTTGCGAGAAGAAAGTGCAAGAAGCTGTCAAGAGGGTAGGGGATCAAATTTTATATTCTCGTTATTTATCTATTCCTTAATCATCAATGATTTTATTATTATTGCCAGTTATTGACCTGACTTATTATTATTATTATTTTTTTTTTTTTATAGCAAAAAGCAGAACAGGACGAGGTAGAGAGGTGGCGGGTGAAGGAGAAAGAAGCCCAGGAAAAGAGAGACGCGGACACCAAAGATCTCTCCAAAGTCGCATCTAAGCAGCAGATGCTTCAGCAAAAGATTCAGGAATGCACCTCCAAGATCCAAGAACTTGGTTCCATGCCATCGCCAGAGATGGTCAACAAATACATGTCCTACACTTCTAAAAACGTAAACTATCCCTCCTTTCGAGTTTTTCTTATTCTGTATTGAGCTGCTAGAATTAACATCGTCTAGACTAGAGTAATCAGCTTAATAAAAATAATCCTCTCCTAAATCTTAATTCCAGCTGTTCAAAGAACTGGAAAAAGCCAACAGCCATCTCAAGAAATACAGCCACGTCAACAAGAAAGCTCTCGACCAATTTATGAGCTTCTCTGACCAGAAGGAAAAGCTAATGAAACGAAAAGAGGAACTGGATCGCGGGTGAGGACTATTAAAAAATAATAAACAAGTTATTTGAACAACCGGGAGAGGCCCCACACTACTGGCCTCTTTTTGGGGTCTATACAAAGCCCGAATGGGCTCAATAGAATATGCATTCAGATTCACAACTCCTCTTCTTATTCATCTCCTCGTACCACGTTACATTGGTGACTCCTTGACGTGGAAACCGGCTTCATCTTCTCGGGAAATTAACATTCTCCACTGGCTCCTCTCAGAAGTAATCCAGCTGGAAAACTCTACGGAAACCTCAAGAGCAGAAGAAAGAAAACTTCTCTCCTTGGAAAATCGCGCAGCTCCTCCAAGCAGTAACCCAGTCGAGACAGATTTTCTGGAAGAAAATCTTCTGCCAGCATCCAGACAAGTCCACGCGCCTGCGCAGTGAAGATGCGAGAGACTCAGAGCGAGAGAGCAAAGCCGTCTCAGTCACGAGAGCCTTCCACGCCCGCTCCGCAGTTCACCTACCCCACTCTGCCAAAAGCTATTTCCGCTATTTCCAATGTAATGTGGCACGAGGGGGATGAAATAGAAGACAAGTTCTAAATATTAAGGCTGGGCTTTCTCAGGAGAGACGTTTTGTTTCTTCTGTTCTTGAGGTTTTCCGTCGGGTTTTCCAGCTGGGTTTCTTCAGAGAGGAGCCAGTGGAGAATGTTAATTTCCCGAGGAGGTGAAGCCAGTTTCCACGTCGAGGAGTCACCAATGTAATGTGGCACGAGGAGATGAATATGAATAGGAGTTGTGTATCTGAATGCATATTGTATTGAGCCCATTCAGGCTTTTTATAAGCCCTACAGGGAGGACAGTAGTGGGGGTCTCTCCCACCATTGGCTTACATCCGTGGAGGGTGGTTCCCCACGTGCACGTTGGTTGGTTGCTGGAGTTATTTCCGCTTAAAAATTATTTGTTATTGCAAAGTTAAAATTGATTTTTATTAAACATCAAGTTGGTAATTTTAATCCACTCTTCGTTATTTAGTGCTCCTTTGTGTTCACTTGTTTTGAAGGTGTAGTGTTTCTTCTACAACGTAGTCTGACTGGGTTTTGAATTTTTGAGGGACAGGGTTTTGCTTTTGGATGAGTATTATTGGAACCTTCAAAGTAATTTCTAATGCATTTTTCCGTTTTTCAGTGACGAAAAAATCAAGGAGCTGATGGTTGTTTTAGAGCAACGGAAGTGTGAAGCGATCCAGTTCATGTTCAAACAGGTGTCAATGTACTTCTCACAAGTATTTAAAGAGCTTGTGCCCGGAGGCCACGCCCAGTTGGTCATGAAAACCACTGATGGTGACGAGCATTTAGATCATAACCCTGTGAGTGGATGCTTACAGTAACTACTTCAAAAATTAGTGGACATGATATTTGCAAAAATCCTATTTGATTTCATTTAAAAGTCGAGGTCCAAGACTAGATTGTACCTCACCGACCTGTTTTGCTTTGTTCGAACGACCCCCGGCCCTTGGTTATAGTGACTGATTCTTGCTCTCTTACTGCTCTCATTCGTTGACCCATTCCACCAATAGCTTGTGCTCCAACTTTGCTACCTCACCATCCAATTAGGGACTTTCCGATATTATCGATAATGTGAAATATCGATATTTTGCTTCTGAGTATCGATATTTTGATATTTTCTTTCGATAATATCGGAATATCGATATTTTTCTTTCGATATTTCCAATATCAAATGTTGATATTAATTTAAAAAAATAGCAAGACTTTTCCAAAGCAGGTGCCACCGTGCGTTAAATGGTTCCTCAAAGCAGTGACTGTCACTTTACCAACCATTTAACGGAGAAATATGGTGGACTCATGTTTTTGAGCAGTATCTCTGAATTGGACAGGTTTTAATTTTTTTTGCATTTATTTTGTTGAAATATAGATTTGTTCTATAATAAAATGAAATCGTTTGAAGACTTGTTCAAAATTATGGCGGGATAAGAAAAAAAGGAATCTGTTTTGATATCGATAATTGGAAATATCTATTTTATTTCGATAATATCGGTATATCGATATTTTCTTTTGATATTAATATCGAATCAAATATTGATGTTTTGCAATATCGAAACGTCCCTACATCCAATTCACTAGAACCACGCTAGCCATTTTAGCGAAT
>JAEMON010000012.1:10608565-10639559 GCA_030264115.1 Lygus lineolaris
ATAATAAACCGTTGTGTAATAATTTGCAGCGTTTTTTATACTGCGGTGGAATCCTGGCTTTGGCTAGGGATTTGCTGTAAACTAATGCAACCAATATTCCCATAATAGGAAATTGAGTTTTTGTCACATAGGCACCACTTACATTTATTCTGAGTGACTCATTATTCATTATACTCATTCAAGTTCACAATTTACACGATTTTTTAAATCAAGTACCTAAGTGATGTTTTTTTCTCACAGCAGTTGTTGACCTACAAGGTACTTATTCTACAAGGCGTAACAACTTTTAAGGGCTATGGGTTGATTGGATGATGATTGGTTTGACGTCGTCATTTGACGATGATTCCACAACCAACGGAGGGCTGAGACAAACGGAGATGAATTCGATCCCACAAGGTGAATGGATATTATTTTACTCTGAGTCTGCATGAACCCCTAAAAATAGTTGTGGACGCGGTGAAGCTGGTGAAAGCTTGGCTCGGAAGTTTGATAAGCATCCTGATTGGCCATGGTCAAGTCATTCCGACGTAACTTCTTTCAGTGGAATCATTCCAGACCGCTCAACTTAACAATACCAGTACAGTCTCATGAGCCTGGGGACTGGCAGGCTGTAACTAGAGGGGGAAAACATTTTGTTTCCTATTGTTCCTATTGTCATGCATGTTTTACTATTTCTTACATTAGTGTGATTCTTGAAGACAACTTATGATATGTATTCCTCAGGAATTTACATACAATGGGGTGTGCGCATAGTTTTTTTTCCTTTTCCAAATGATAGATCTTAGCAAGAGCTTTCTGAAATGGTGCAACATGAAGGGTATCCTATTATCATACAAGGGTCTTGAAGTTAATAATGATGACGTCATCAACTGGGTAACAAGAATATTATTTGTGTTGTTTTTTCAGGTCCATTCATTTCACCAACCCTGAACACATCCCACCTGAGGATGCACTAAAGCGAAACCCATCAATTGAAAAATGCACATTACGCTCAACAATTCCGAATGAAGACCCGCACGAATTTAACCCGATATACACTTAATATGGGTGCTCAAATGTTATCCCTAGTTCTACAGTTTGCTTATATAGGATTTTGACTAAACCATTACTTTAAAAACCATTGCTCAGATGTTTAGTGATGTAAAAAATTGAATTATGGGACCAGAGATGGCTGTTCAAGAGAATGAGTTGATCATGGACATAATGAGGAACATCGATCACGTTCTGGTCACCCCAGTTGCGTCCATTTTGTTGCCGTTATTCGCCTTGTTGATTTTTAGAGGGATGACGCTGCATCTTCATCGCGTGTTCACTAACTGCGTGGGCCCGAGGCACGAAGAGGTTGAAGAAGAGAGTGCCGACTGGGTGACGGGCTCGGCCAAGCTGCTCGCAGCGTTCATCAGCATCATCGTCATCGGCGTCAGCGTCCTGTTCATATTTCGCCTCCACAGCGTCACCAAATGCGACAAATACATTTGCCCTAAAGCTAGATTCCTCGGACCCGACGACCCCAACCCTTACCTCAATCACACATTGGACTTCTACCAATGCGAAGAACAAAGGTTTCTCCTGAAGTCAATGTGGGGGTTCTCGCTTGTCATGTTTGGACCAGTCATCGCCGCCATATTGGCATTCTCGTCTTTACTCGTCACTCACGTTACTTCTCCTAAAGTCATTAAATTTATGAAACACTCCTATCTTATATCAACGCTCATGTACACCGGTTTTGTAACAAAATTCCAGGAGCATTTTGAGTCTGTTTCAGACGTAATGGCTTATGTAAGGTCAGTTTGTATAATCTTCGTATTGGTTCTGTTATTGTTTTTTATGAGTTCTTGTTCTGATACTCAGCAAAAACTAAATCGAATGGTGTTTGCTGTGATGATCATAATTGGGATTGTCCTGTTGGTTCATGTTGGATATAGTACCTTCCATCTTATGTGTGGCAAAGGCACTCTCCTACTTCCTGGATACTTGGTCTCTCATTGTTCTCTCGTGTTTTCCATATCTATGTATCACGACGACATATTCCCCCACGCGGCTCTTGCCATGTCCCTCTTCATCATCCCTCCCATCTGTCCATTCGTCATAGCTCTGACTGCGTGGTCGCTCGACACCTTCTGGAAGGATCTCTGTTCTATGCACTTGAACCAACTCAGACCTGGCCAGCCGTCCATTCCCAGGATCCACGGTGTCGCCTTCGAACGTTTCCCCGACGAGGAGTACAGAAATCTTCGTCGAGAACACGGCAGGCGCAGATTTCGAAGGCCACATCCTATTAGAGGACTTCATTAATCCTGCAGGCACCACAAAAGCTAAAGATGTTGGAATCTTTTTGTTCTTCCTAAACTTCTTTCCACGAGGCAAATAGTCTAGAGCAAGCAAATGCTGATGCTAATAGGAAGAATGTGACACTCATCCTTGCATTGGTCCATCTTGTATGGAAATATACCCGCATAAAGATGACTGGGAGAACAAAACATGGTCTATTATAAGATCTCTATTCTTTGAGGCACAAGTTGCACAATCAAATACACCACACTGCTACTTTTCCTGATTGATTTACTTGTTATTGAATTAGCTTTGGGGATCTAGCTGTATGATTTTTCTTTCAATTTGTCTCTTGATTAAAATGTTTTGTAGGAGCTGATCCTCTTTGGATGTTTGGTGTCATAATAAATTAACTACTAGGTATACCTACTCGATGTTATCAATGTGAATATTTATATCATGTCTTTTGTTGGCCATACCTAAGAGCTCTTCAAAGTGTGCTTTCAATGTGCTAGAGTTAAGGTTTTAAACAATGAAAGATATCCCGTGAATCGTGTATAAATAAGTAATAGCATTAGGTATATTTTGTGTGTGTGTATTTTTCATTGTTTATTGGATTATATTTATGCAGATACATGAGGCATAAATTCTTTAATTTCGGACTGATAGAAATCACGGGTATTACAACGTACAAGTTATAGTAAGTACTTGATATTGTTGAAACAAGAAACGATATCAAACTTTTAATAATTGATTAGGTATAACATTTGGGGATAGAATAAGCTAGAAATAAGTCATTGAATCAACTCGCCTGTTTCCGTAATAGGAGACACAAGTTTTTCATAATTTTTCTGCTACCTTTCGAGGAAGTTTGACAATTTTTTGAGGGTTGCTTACGACAGTTCTGTGCACAAATGTGTGCTAGTTGTGAGGTTGGGGGGATTTTCTGGTGGATTCGGGGGAAGTTTTTGCATCGAGGGGTTGGCAGCACTGGCTCAACAATAATCATGCACGAATTGCTTCCTGCAGCCGCTTTGGGCCTCCACAAACGAGGGCAGGAACAAGTTCAACTTTAATATTGTGGGCTCTACAAAATAATGATCCAGTATGGAGAAGGAGGTTTCATTCAATGTAAAATGGCATGCACGAAAATTATCCCCTACATATAGAGCACTCTAGCAGTGATTCATGGAACTAGGACTGAAAATCGATTTGAAACATGCAAATCCTATAATACGAAATGGGTTTGAGAGTAGAAGAATCAAATTAATGTGGCTTCTTCGAAGTGGAATTAGTCCGACTTGTTTCACATTAATTTTCAGTCTCGTTAGGGACTTCAAAGCTCAGGTGTTATTGCTTATCATGGTCAGAGTCTAGCATTGCATAGCATAATTGCTGCCAGCGGTGGAGAACATGGTTGGTGGTGCAGCATTTCCCATAAATTGTTCAGGCAGAAATATTGCATTATTTGTATTCCATACTGTTAAGGTTGGGTAGGTATTTCTTCTTACGTAGTTTCCTTGAGTGGATAGAGATAAGTGGTCATACAAAAAAAAATGCTCCATAATTCACAAAATTCCACATAATACAGGGTTACTGGCACCTGGCAACAATATACCTATAATATTATCAATTTCACAAGCCTACTATTCATTTGATGAAACTTTCTTCTTCCACGAACCATTGTATACTAAATTGAGTGTTATTACAAGTTTATGGTAGCAACTCCAAATAACCTGGAATCACAAAATTCGTTCATCATTTCAAAATAGGTACAACGTTCGATCAGAAAAACTTTGCCACAGGGTCTGCTCCTTAAATCGCGAATGTTCTTAAATTTATCGGGGAAGTTTTCTGTTAGAAATCGTTGCATATATATTGAAACTGGGTATATTGAGTGATTCCACAACGATTAATGTACTCGTAATTTTGTATATGTCCGCTTTCTGTGATACAACCGATAGAGAGTTCTTGGAAGTTGAATGAGTACACTTAACTAGTGAGTTGGGACACCAAATAGGATGATACGAGGTGGAGATCTGATGGTAATTCCTCAGTCGTATTGTTCGGATAGAGGAGGCTGACTGTGACACAACCATGCCCCTGAAAGTTTGGCCTGAGAACTTGAGAAGCGTTCTGAGTGGTCGACCCTCTGGACTTAGTTACAGTTGTTGACTAGAGAGCGCAGCAGCAGTGACTCTCCAAGCCCATCGCTAAAGGCTGGACCACACAGGACACGTTATAACGCGAGGTTGGGCGTTCCTGTACCGTCGCGTTATGGCAATACGGTTGTATGATGCAACATTGCATCATCCCTGCCACACACACGGCGTTAAGACTCAGCAATACCTACTTTCAGTAACGCGATGTACAAAATTGTACGGGGTTGTACAAAATCACAAAATAACTCGCGCTGAGGGCGTTCTCCTCGATTCTTCTCCATTTTATTTTGAGATGAGCGAGGAAACTGGTGCTCTCATTCAAGAAGTGCGGAAGTTAGTTCGTTTATATGATAGGTAGGTTCTTCACATGATTTATTCAAGAAATTTTGTCTCAACATGCGGAAATATTTTACAAAACGATCTTCATGTGAGTGCAGCTCCCGACATTGACGGTGGTATTCCCCAAGCTCTTCCCTCTTTTTATTGACTGGGTGCATCCAATATTGTCTATTCCTGTCATCCAATAACGCTAGAAGAAGTAGAGCTTCATCAGAGAGGGTCATCAGAAGTAATCATAGCTTCAGAGAACCGCAAACTGCCTGTTGTAGCACATTCACAATACTGCCCAGATAACGCGCGATATAACGTGGTGTCTGTGACGTAGCTACATAGTGGGTTCCTTGGGGGGGGGGGGGGGGGGGGGGGGGGGGGGGGGGTTGACAACGCATCCTGTATGAATCCCGGCATTGGGAGTCAGAGTAGGTAGGCACTCAAGTTTAGAGAGTAGTTAGTAAAAGCGAAACCAAATTGCCTTTCCGACGCCACGAAGGATTTTCAGCAATAAAAAAATGGATATTGGATATTCTTGTGAACAACCGGAACTCAAAATTGTGGGATACATTTGAAAACACTGACGATAGCATCCCCACTAGGAATGTTGACTGAACACAATTGGCTAGGATTTCATTAATAATGGATCATTTTTATTATTGTTCCTTGGATATTTCATTATCATTGGTTTGGTCACTTTCATTGGTTATTAATCGAAAGAAACAGCGAAAACCTTGAATAGTCACCATTTCGATAGTGATTGTCGGGGTGGTAGTCAAGAGCCCTTCTATTCCACCCCGAAATTCACTAATTAGAGTGGCTCTGAAGGTTAGAGCGATTTGATTTCAATCGATCCCAGACTGACGAGTTGGACAAGTTCAAATCCAGCTGGCGCCAGGATATTTTTTTATGTAGTTGCGTTCTTCCTTAGTTCTGATAGTTGGCTGCTGGCAGTAGGTAACTCTGCAACTGAAACGCTTGCCTACCATTTTAACGTTAGATTTCCTCTCCGTTAAGTTGTCTCCGTTACTCTGTGAAAATAACCCTCCAGGAATTTCAAACTCGTAAACAAGTGACACTCCCGGACAATAATGAGAAGAATGGACCTCACAAGAAGAAGTTTACGAGTAATTGCATTACCTTCCGAAGCAGGGATGGTATATGTAGTACTTCGTTCACATGTGTAGCCTCGGCCGGAAATGTGGAAAACAGACCGAAAATACGAAAACCGAAATGAAATTATCTCTCATTGAGTCAGGTTCTGACTCAGTCAGCCTCATCTATTCGTGCAATACAACTCTCAGGTTAGCATCAGATCATGCTGTTCCTAGTAACTTCCTATTCAGAATCCCGACTCAATACATGTTTAAATTGCCAGGTCCAGTTGACATAGTGCCGAGACGGAAGATTGACGAATCAAGTCATGATGGGCTTGTAAACTATTGATGCTTAGAACAGACCCCCCACCACCATGAGGAGAAGGTTAGGTTCGTTAGAGGTTAGCATCTGATTAGTTTCTCCTTAAACCTTTCGGTACACCCAAGTGAATGTGAAACTACCCCCCAGGACAGCCCATAACTCTCACTCTCACCGCGATTTAATTTCCCCATTGAAGTAGACACTGCATTTGAAAAGCTCATTCACGAATAAATTATCTATGTTCCCTATTACTTCTATGTGTAATTTGAAACGATAAATCCTCCTATGATAATTTGCCGAGGATTGAAATGAAAACATATTGATTGAATAGGTACCTATGCAAAAACTAAACATAGGTACTGGAACATTGGAGGTGATACCACTACAGCTTGTGCCCGTGATTCATTGTCGACATCTGATGACAGGGAATATTCACTTCCACTCAACATTATTGCTATAATCTCCATCGATATTTTCAGTAAACACTTTTATATTTGACATACTTAACCAACACAGTAGGTAAACTTCACCGGGACAAAACTCACAAGAACATACGAATTTGGACGATAAACCAAATGCTAAAATGGACGACTGATAACACGAAACTGAACTAAAACACAACCTGTTGATGTTATTCACAACCCAAAGGAGCCCTGCGGCGACTAGACGTGGAATGCACAACAGAGTGCTCTGCATCCAAAAATATGAGAAAAAAGAGCTGGACGAAAGTGTCGTCAGGAGTCCTTGGGGATAGTTTTGCTTGGACGAAAATTTCTTCAAGGGTCCTCAGAGGGTTAATAACCTACTATTTGGAGTTCCACCTCACTTCTCGCCAAAGTGCAAGAACTGTCTAAAAATTCAAAACCAACTAACCAGGCAGCTGCTTCAATGTTTTAGGTAGGTTAGATAATAAATTTGTAATGAGAAATTTTTTTTCTTAGTCACATAATGGCAAATTTGATCAGGAAGGGTTGTCATCGCAACAATGAACGAAAAACATCGGCCAAAGCAGAATGAGGTTATACTGAGAACTCAGCTTCTCACCCGTCATCCTGTATGCGACTTGACGTTAACCATCCAGGAGCACCTCCCACACCACATTCGCCAAAATCGATGGCAGCGCTCGCCGTGGCTTCCTTCCGCTCGATTCGAATTTGGTTTGCTTACGTTCCTGCTCTCGTCTTTTCGTGCTCCTAGTCAAAACTCTGTTTAATTTTCGACCTTCTTTACTTTTTTTAACTGATCCGGCTTGTCTATTGATTTCTCTATCAGTCTACGTTCCATTTTAGTTCATTACAGTCTGACTTGTCTCGTGGTTGTGATTCGGCTTTCCAATTGACTTTTCTTCCTCTTAATCTAGCGTCATGGCTCCAGCTTTGATTTGCGAAGTGTGCGGGAAATCCTTCGCTCATCGGCGGAGTTTAGTTTGGAACTGTAAGGAATCCCACGGCGTAGTTATGTCTTCTCCGCCTGAAAATAACGCTCCAGAACATCCTGGATCCGCCCTTGGGTCAAACAGTACATTGAACTTGTTCTTTCATTTAAAATAAAACTCCCTTACTCTACAAATTTGGTACGCAAGGTGGAGCGCCTTGAATCAACTAAATAACGATAGAGGTAATAGTCAACAAGTTAAAAGTATAAATTCCATACTTCAACTTTGTGCGTTCACCGCATGCAAGGAGCTGCTGGGAGACTCAGCTGGTGCCGCTATCGTTGGTGATGTGGTGGGGGTGCCCTTGCTATGACTCTAGTCATACTTCGTGATTGCGATTGAATCAACTTCCGTAAATCAACTGTTACAATTATGCCCCACTCTGATTTCAAGTATACCTATTCCCTAATTCCATAAAATGTTGTGTAGTTGGTCCAAGATAAAACTTGGTATAACAAATTTGTAACTGTACGTACATTTAATTTTTATTTATTTTTTAAATATGTGTCGTAGAAAGCGACATATTGTATTTACTTACCTGGGTGTATGTTCAAAACATTTTGCTGTGAATAGGTAGGCCTAGTGTTTCTATGTCATGTTTTCTCAGTTCCACCGCTCAAATTTATGAAATTTTGAAAACACCATAATACTTAGACATAATTTATTATTGCTATTATTTATACAGGATGGCTGGGAAACAGGTCTGCGAAAGGTCGGGAAGTTTAAGCCTTGAAACGGGGTGTTAACCCTTTCGGTATGGCATAAGTGAAAGTGAAACTACCCCCCACGATGCACGCCCCCTTTTATTTCATTTCCCCATTGAAATAGACATTGAATTTGAAAAGCACATTCACGATTACATTATCTACGTTCCCTATTACTCCTATGTGTCATTTAAAATGATAAATTTGCTGGGGATTGAAATGAAAACATATTGATTGAGTAGGTATGCAACAACTAAACATACCGGAACATTGGAGGTGATACCACTACAGCCAGGTGCCGGGGATTCATTGGGGTATATTCACATTCAGTTCCACTCGCATTATTGCTATAATCTCCATCAACATTTTCAGTAAACACTTTTCTTTTCGACATAACCAACACAGTAGGTAAACTTGACCTGGACGAAACTGACAAAAAACTATGAATTTGGACGATAAACAAAATGCTAAAACGGACAACAGATAACACGAAAATGACTAAAACACAACCTGTTGATGTTATTCCCAACCCAAAGGAGCCCTGCAGCGACTAGAAGTACGTGGAAGGCACAACAGAGTGCTCTGCATCCAAAAATATGAGAAAAAAGAGCTGGAGGAAAGTGTTGTCAGGAGTCCCTGGGGATAGTTTTGCTTGGACGAATATTTCGTCAGGAGTCCTCAAAGGGTTAAAAGACAAAAACATTGAAATTCCAACAAACACGAAAATCAAGGGTTTAAACGAAAATTGCGAAGAGGAACTTTCGAGCAAAATAACCCAAAGAATCGATTCCTGGCCTTTTGCAGACTTGTTTCCGAGACACCCTGTATAAACTCCAGCTGAAACTTCTTTAGTAGGCAAATAGTATAATTGTGCTCACGTTGTATTTGTCCATAAAGATATGTACTCTTTAGGGCAGAAGCTGTAATTCAAGATTGTGTATTACGTGTAACTACTTAATGTCTATATTTCGATGTTAAAAATAATTGTGTGGTCGTTCAAGGACATGTAAGCCCATTTTTGTCAATAATAGGACATAGGTAGGTACATGAAACCCAAAAATGAATTCTTAAATAATCCCTCCGTGTCCGGAATTTATTTACCGTGGATTAAAATTGATCAAATTTGGTGTCTATTGTTCTCAAAGCTCACTAGCCCTTATCTCCGCCGTCCATCTTTTAAGGGTTGAAGAATTGGGGTGGCAATTTTCATAACGACGTATCTACTTAGCTCAAAATGAAACCTCTATCTGGAACAATGCGTGTAGCAAGGGAGGTGTTGGGGCGAATTTTCTGAGGCTGACCCTCAAGACTCTTTCAACAGTAGGAACATCTAAACACTTACCTAAAATCCTTGACTAATATAAGTTTGTAACTTGAAAAACATCAGATTCAGGTTTGTCAACGGTTTATGTGCTGCTATAATGTCCAGGATGGACTGAGCCTGTGAGATCAGGCCGTTGGCTCAGGCCTAGGTACCTGCTATACTTCACAATGGAGGATACTACTGTGACTGCGGTTTATTTCTGCAGGTTTGTTCGCATAGACAGTCCAGAATCGTTCTATCCAGGCCACCCCCCATTTAGCGTGTTCGCACAGCATCAGAACTCATCCAGGATTGGAACTGGGCTGTTCAGACAGACAGTCTGGGACTGTTCAGAACGGTTCTACCCATTCTGGATTTTTTCGAGAACTGTTGGGATGGTTCCATTTGCGCATGCACACTCAGTGTTCTTCCAGGTTAGGAAGGTTACTCTGGTTTGGGTTAGATATCCATTCTGGAAGCCAAGCGCGTTTGCACAGACACAGTTCTGGATCGTTCTATCCCATCCCTCTCCAGAACGTAGTTCCATCCAGGACTAGTTCCAGTCCGTCTGTGCGTACGAACCTTAGGAGTCGTGGATTATGACTTCATGTGAAGATCCTCCACTCTTCCAACTTGATTCCATGGGGTTCAGGGTCGGGCTAGTGGGCCTGGCCATTGAGCGCACTGGGCAATGCCCCCAGGGCCCCCCAGCCATCTCAATTTTAAAAATTATAAAGAAAAAAACAATAGACTACGTTTAAAAAGAATTAAAAAAACTAAAATGTTTAACGCAGACACGGTTTATACCTGGATATGTACCTACCTTGATTGTTCTTACCTAACTAGTATCTCTATTGTCTAATCCAATGTACTTTAACAGGTTTTCAGGTGGAAACATCGATTTTTAAACACAACATCAGAATATATAAATATAGGTAACTGCGCTGGTACAATAAAATTTTGTGTTCTGTTAATGTTTTTAAAAAAGACCTGTAAGGGATCTCTTGTTCATCTATTCGTAGGCTGTGTTAATGAGAGCTACTTCCTCCCTCGTCCAACCCTTATTGTCGTAAAGAATTGAGTATTTTGATGTGAACAAATTTAGATGTTATGGGTGTTTTGACGTTGTTATAAAATAGGTACATTGACATGTTACATAACATTTGCATCTACCATAACTTGTTGATCATTTATTCATCTATCATCCACATGTTATGGAATTTGTTTAGAGCTTTGGGATTCAACAGTGCTGGGCAAACACCTTTTTTCAAATAAGTTGGTATTGGTTCTTCGTTGGTGACCCCTTTGGGAAAGATGTTGCACATGTGCGTCAGCCACAACTGTAACCAAAGGACAGGTACCGCACATGTGTATTATTGTAGGTGGAAGATAGCCCCTCCATGTGTGTGTCAGCATGAACTGTAGCCAAAGGACAGCTGCCACGCATGTGCGTCAGTATGCACTGTAGCCAAAGGACAGCCATTGCAGATGTGTGTCAGTATGAACTGTAGCCAAAGGACAGCCATCGCAGATGTAGGTCAGCTTGAACTGTAGCCAAAGGACAGCTCCACACATGTGCGTCAGCATGAACTGTAGTCAAAGGACAGTTACCGCCCATGTGTGTCAGCATGAACTGTAGCCAAAGGATAGCTGCCACACATGTGTGTCAGCATGAACTGTAGCCAAAGGACAGTACCGCCCATGTGTGTCAGCATGAACTGTAGCCAAAGGACAGCCATTGCAGATGTAGTTCAGCATGAACTGTAGCCAAAGGACAGCCACCACACATGTGGGTCAGCATGAACTGTATTCAAAGTACAGTTACATGTGCGTCAGCATGAACGGTAGTCAAAGGACAGGCAGGAGCGTCTTGAGACAATTGAAGGTGAAATACAGCCCCTGCACATGTGTGTCTCAGTGTTTTGCCAACTTCTGTGTTTTGTTTTGGTCTCATTTTGTAACCTATGATAGGTTATCAGAACATACTTGCCTTGCTAGCTTGTCTCCCCCACCTTCTGTCCCAATCTAGTATAATTTTGTTGTACCTTGTTTGAGTTTCTTGGCACTCGAAATAATTCAGGCCGGTGGGATGCAGAGCACGCAAGACGCTAAGTCGTGCGTGCTACCACAACCTTTTAAAGTCAGTCCTGAAAAAGGTAATGATGATCTAATTACTCCATTTCCTATGTTCAACCATATTATTGGAACCACCTGAATCTCCCAGAATGCAATAGAACCAACCTGAATCAATCAAACGTGCAGTTAGAGTGAATAAATACACAGAATTAATGTCTCTGTCACCTTTTTACTGCTAAGTTGTGAGTAACTAAATATGGCGTATGCTCAACACTGGATTTAAACACGCCTGGAACTTGTTGATTGCAATCTGACACATCAGGTGTCACTCCTGGCTTTCTTCTGCTATAGCATCCTCTAGAAAAACAAACAGCCCAATCAATCATGATGGCACAGTGATGATGAAGATAGGAGAGTGGCACATTATCGGATCGCGATCCCAGATTGTGACTGGCCTGGTGGCAGTATTATAGCTGGGCTCCCACTTGGTTTGAAAAAAAATTACACTGGTTGACACATGATTGTTGCCCTAACGAGGACCTGAATGGGAATTCCTGCAATATTATTCATGCTGAATTCAGATCTGAATGCCTGTTGACTGATGTGGGAAACGTCACCTTGAATGAAGCAGTAAACTGCTGGTTATCTTCGCTTATTGGCAGGTTTGGAGCTTGTCCAGAGCATCATAGATTAGCGGTACCAATCATTTCCAGGCATCCCTAGCCTGCACTCCTGTTCAGGAATAAGAAAAAGAACTGGCGTCCCCTGCCCTCTGTACCCCCTCCAACCTACTCTTATCTCGATGGATTCAACTTCTTAGATGTTCGTGCTGTCATTGGAGAGTACTCTAGAAATTAAGGATCTTTGTCAACAGAAGAGAAGGCAGCCATGATCGTTTGGTAAACCCTGTTTAGCTATATTGCAGTGTTAATATGTACATGTCATGTAATAAAATATTGTACTGTTGTAAACTAAGCAGAGTGTTTTATCAACCTTTTCCTATATCGTAATATTCATTTTAGGGTCATTCTACTATCCAATCATCAGAAATTCACTGTGGGTCTGATGTCGGATTTTTTCCCAAAATTGTTCTTTGGTTTTTGAGAGCTAACTACATTGCAGTACCTAGTGACGTCATTCCATGGATATATTCCTCCTTGCCTCAGCTTGGAAGTTTACTGCCAACTTGACTTTTTCTTAAAATAACCCTAACTATGCTGGTTGGAATCCAATGGTGTTGTTGTGGGTGGCTTACCAGCTGGTCTTCCCTGCGGAGATTAGGTGCTTCTCCGTTTCTTGCTATAGGCGTTATGCCCTGTTTGTTTCAAACTATTGGATGAAACCAGGTATAGATACCTATTTTCAAGCTTATTTTGCCCATACTGTCACCGGTTTGGGAGGTAGATTTGGTAACTGGAAAATGCAAGGACGGATGGGAGTTCTCCAGCCTATGGGTGGTTACGTTCTTTGTTTTCTCGGATGCTGTGGGCCAGTGCATCATTCTTGCCGTCTCACTTAAAACCATACTGCAATCGCTTTTTTCTTTTGTCGTCACGTGCTGCCTTGGGGTGTGTAATCACCAAGCGGCTAATGTTCCTGGGCTCAGCCCTTGTTTACCGACTGAAGGCCAGTCTATCAATTCACCAATTTATCTGTGCCAGGCCATCTGTCAGGTGATCGGATAGGAACCTGACAGATGCAAGTGTTGTCCACAGTTGGCGTGTTTATCAACTGGGCCAACCCGTCAGGCAGCCATCTAACAGATAAGGATAAAATCGATTATTTACCCACAAAATCTAGTTATCACAGGGATAACTCGTTATCTGAGCTTTGGAAGCCCAGTAAAGTTATGTCTCAGACAGCTGTTATCTGTCTGATAACTACCATCGATAAACACTCCAGCTGGGTTGTCTGACGGTCTTGTGATAAATCCAGTGTAACTCTCTGATAACTGTGATTGATAAGCCGGCCCTGACAAAGACGCTGTGCTTTGGGCGTCAAAACCGGTATAAAGCAATAATGAAAAAGAATTTTGGACTCCCTCGCGGATTTTCGTTCTCCTAATCTCCGCAGGGAAGACTAGCTGGTAAGCCACCCACCACAACATGACTTTTTTTCTGACACTGGTGCTCTCTCGCGGCAGCCCTTGCCATTAACCAACAACGAATGACAAGTTGAAGGCAAAAAATCGATTTTACTATCAACGAAATCAGGAAAATTGATCGTACTAGAACAATTAGGTTAGGTTCTTGAGAAAGGTGGGTTCACTCAAGTATACAAGACGAGTGGTAAAACAGTTTGAAAAATTCAGAAAAAGTAACTTTCAGGTACACTCGCAGAAAAAAGTAACTTCCCCGTAAAGATGTCCCCCCTTCAATCGGTTTCCCTCCTGGGTGTAAAAAAAGTAGAGTAAAGTAAGCAACCATATCAGGCTGGATTTTTATCTGCCTGCCACTCCCGGCGTCGACGACGTCACCAGCTGTCCTCCAAAGGGAGGATCAGAATTTGTTCTGACGATTTTGCTCCTGGCTACTCATTGCCTCACCCCCTTGAGTGGAGCCCGACGTGAAAATACTTAGATGTGTGGTCCCAGCCACACAGGCGGTCACCCATCCAAGTACTAACCACGCTGCTGAAAGCTTAACTTTGGTGATCTCATGGGAACTGGTTTATTCCACCAGATAAGGCCGTCGGTTGATTGCAGCAGAACAATTAGGTTAGGTTCATGAGATAGGTGGGTTCACTCAAGTATACAAGATGAGTTGTAAAAACTTTTGAAAATTTCAGAAAAAGTAACTTTCAGGTACACTCCCTGAAAAAAGTAACTTTGTTAAGATGTCCCCTTCAATCGGTTTCCCTCCTGGATGAGTAAGAGACCTTTGAAGAAAAGTCTCTCACTTGGGACGGATGTGGTGACTGAGTCAACATACTGAATCACAACGTAAGAGAGTTTGTGAGAGACAGGACTTACTCACCCATGGGTGAGCTCTGAACTGTTAAGAACTTGGTAAATTCTTCTTTTACCCGTAATTTTGCATGGGAGTAGGATTAAGATCTCATCCAACATCCATGCTGTAGAGTGATAATACACCAATTATCCACCCTACATTTTTAGGATCAACCATGGCAGTGACAACCTATTCGACTATCGATTTGAATCCCTGAAATCAACTGGTTTTAGCGCTGTTGCTGTTTGCAAGGGGCAAGTACGTAATAACAACTAAACGATGCGCTAGGTAAGGTAGTTTCAAGAAAGTGATGGGTCATATAAGTACACCAAGTATCCATCCTCTTGCAACGATAACGTAATCAAAATTTCATGAATTATTTAAAAATTAACTATGCATATCTCATGCGACAGAAAAATAGGTATCATCTCATCTCACTCCAAACTATTAAAAAAAAAAGAATAAAATAAATGAATAAATATGTAGGTAACGCTCAATGAGCCACTGAAATTTCCCAATCAAATCAAAATATGGGAATATTAGAACCAAAAACTTCCCATTCATATTTTACCGATTTATTACAGGTTTTTTCGTACAAGATGGAAAAAAGGGTTGAACCAATAATTTTAACGAAAAATAAATCAACTCACCAGCAAATAATTTATTAATTTCCTTGCTCGACTCTACATGGGTGCTGCATTATTACTGTTGAATCACAGAGAAATTCCTTGTAATTACTTCTCCTCAAACGTTCACATTGCGTTTGTGGGAATAAATTTGGATTAAGTATGTACTTAACAAAAATAAGAAAAATAAGTCGGAATAAAATGCTCCGATTTAAGAAAAAAATCATAATAACTTTTGAATGTCAATTCACTATAAAAATAAAACATTTACACTTAAAAAATTATTTGAGATAAAAACAACTTGTGAACTGTACACAACGTGTGCTCACTGGATCAGTGGGTTCACAAAAGACGATAATGTAGTGGGTCTACAGACGGAGGCCACAGTGAAGGGAGCTAGTGGGTGGAGGGTGGGATTGTAGAGGTACTCTTAGTTTTTGGTGCCATCTGACACCAAAAAGTACCAAGACAGTCGCACTTTCATGACAAACGCCGACAAAACGTTCAACAGAAAATGTAGGGTGTCTTGGAAGTCTACGGTATATCTTTCAAGTAAAAAAAAAGCAATAGGTTGGTACAATACATTGCAGAGCTAAGAATCAGGTTCGTAATGAAAATCCCTAAATGCATCTCTATGATGGGCTACAGACGTTGGTCAGAATTTGGCATTTTCGACTTCAGATTTGGATTCAGCACCCACAAATGTTCAACTCCAAAACCCAATTATAGATCTGCAACAAAACCCTCCGACAGTGCATTCTCTGGCAATGGATGAACTAATTATCAGTTGAAATTACTTCTTATCCCCTAATTTTTTACGGATTGGGCGCACTATCAGATGCCATTAAGGTCGATCCACACACAGTAACGTGACGGCGATGTGGCCTTCCGTGTTTAGTGGCATCCGTGATGAAATTATCACTGCCATCCACACATTACCGCGCCTTTCCGTGTCACTGCTCTCCAGTTGGGTCTGTGCTAATCAATTTGGATGTTCTCCTGCATTTCAATTTTGTCTCGTGCGTTGCGATACAATGAATTTCAGTATACGAGATCTTGCTATGATAGCATGGCTTTTAGGCGAGGAAGAAGAGTCGCAAAGAAGATGTATGTTCATGTATGAAGATGTATGTTCACCTTAAATGGACGCTTCGAGAAACGGAAGGAGAGTTTGCAACCTTGTATAGAGGATTGGTGGACCACGAGAGTAAATTTTATGAATATTTTCGTCATTCATGAGGCAGACGCACGAATTTTATAAATGAACACCGACAAAGCACAGGAAAAAATGAGTTTCTCACGTCAGTGAAATCAGAAAATATCGTCGGCGACGTATTTCTCAAAATCACTGTGGCTGCCTGAAGGGCACTGAGAGCGCCGGAGGCTCACTGATACGTACATATGTCACGCCCCACGTCACTCTCCCTTTATTTTCACAGAATTCTGCCAATATTTTTCTTCACTGAAGCCCACAGTACGGCACGTCACTGATACGTGTGGATCGACTTTTACGCAGATGTATATAATAGTAATTAAATACAATACGTTTTAGTAAAATATTTATGCAAACTCGGCCATTTTCCCATTTGTTTCATGGATATTATAAACGAGGACCCATAAAAATGCCTGTTGACTGATGATGTTGGTATTTGCCACCCTTGTTTGAAACGTTGAATTTCAAACTGTTTTCATTAAATCTATCACCACTTTAAAAATGTTGTTAACCTAGTTTTTTGTAATAATAGGGCAAGAGCTCTGAGCAATGTTTTTAAAAAATCACGTCTGCCACCCATTTTTTGAGAAACAAATTGATTTATTACCTAATGCATGCAAACAAATAATACAGAGGATGTTGACTTGCTTTGGGGCGCTTCATGAGCCGCTTAACACGTTCACTGCGTCTCAATGGACAGTTCATCAAACTGGTTTCCCCTTATTGCATCTCGATGGACACGTCATCAAAAACAGGGAACAACCAACGTCCAAATTTAGGTCGCTGGGGGAGCTAATCGAGCAATCTGAAATTGATTCTTACTCGAATATTAAGTACTGTTCGATAGTGTATGAAGGCAGCACACATCTCATTGTATCGTCAAGTTGATCAAAAAATTATTATCGATCAAAAGTCAAAATTTCGACTTTTCTAAACAAATCGATTTTTCCTTTCAGGCCCGTGAGAAGTTTGGTTTTTTGGAGACGCAGTGAACGTGTTAAACACTTTTTTTTATTCCCAAACATGAAGTGGAAGAAGGGTACTTTCAGTTTTTTCTCAAGGTCAACTTCCGTGGAGGAGCTGTTTTAACACATTCAGTGCGGAGGGGCACTTAAGCTCCCCTCCGAGTCTTCACACAGAGCGGGAGGGCACTTAAGCGCCCCTCTCCCTCCCCATACCTGTCGTGGAGGGGGTAGTTCCCCACCCGATCGCTTGGAAGCCCCGTTTCTCTTCACGATCTATTCAGTACGACTATGGCTGTCACCCAGTATACACAGGAGCTCACACGGTATTAAGAACTAAAAAATACGCGTATTTTAGAGTGAGACTAAAAAATACGCGTAATATAAAAAAATATAATATAAAAAAATGCTATTTTAGAGTGAGAACTAAAAAATACGCGTATTTTAGAGTGAGACCGTTTTTGTCATTTTTTGGTTCAGGGTGGTAGGGTTGACACAATTTGGGCTCCCGCACTGAAGGTGTTAAGCTCACATGCAGATTTAGAACATTGTTCTTATTTCCATAAATTCCATTTTGGCGAGAAAAAGGGTAACCTTTGGACACTCAATCTTAAAGTTTCGTTAAGAGTACTGAACATTTCAGCATTATTCTTCTTCAACTTCACATTCTTATTGTTCCCCAGTTGCTAGTTTCAAGCCTGGGAATGCGGGGAAAAGCTGAAAAAGATCTCGTGTCATATTGCCTTTCAAGTGGCAACTTCATTTTCAACCAGAGTTAAGATAGCACAAAATTCTTCGTGACTTGAGTGTAGGTAAACAAAAATAATTGAGATAGTTTACGTTATTATTATTATTATTATTATTATTATTTTTTTTTTTTAATTCGTTCAGATAATGTCCCTTAATGAGACCAAACATTCCTTCACTGTGTTTCCATTTTTAAGTACAATTTTTTGAAATATATCGTTTGTATCCCGCTTTCTGTTGATTGAATGACCTCCAGTTCCCATTAAAAATTATGTACAATAGGTACAACTTTAAAGCTCCCACTATAAATGCTCAATAGAGACGAGAGGACAATAAATTGTTTAACCTAAACATTTATTATTCATTAAATATTAGAACCCGCATTTATGGATCATATAGGTATGGAATTTTCTGAATCTATCATTAGTATCCATGGCTATCTTAAACATGTATGTACCATCAAAGCACTTGTATTTTTTTCTTTATGATAACATTAATTTTGAATGCTTGTAGAATAAATTTTTTTTGTTCATAGACTTCCTGAGTAGTTATAATTCATTCCTAAAGTATTTTACAATAACACTACACTGTGTGTTGCCACCCCATTAGTTGGTAAGACTATAACAACCACCTATGTCCAGCATGGCTGCAGCCAGGACAGTGAAATTGGAAAAAGAAGACTATAACATAACAATAATAGTGACCTAATAATGTGTCGTCGCACAGAGATTAGACGTTGAAAAAACCTAGGAATCCATTGTGTTTTTCTACAACTCATTCTGTATACAGCATTTCTGAATTCAGACTTTTTCCACTTAGGTTTAGACCTTTTCCTCAAGGAAGCAGACCTTTTTAGGTAAAAACCAAAGTTATAATGTCTGAATTGAAGGGGAAAACATCTCAATTTGAGTGGATCTAAATTTGGGAGGATTTAAATTTGTATTTAAATTTTAGTGGATTAAGGGAAAATTTGGATTTAAATTTGAGTGGATTTTAGTGGAAAAGGTTTCAACCTTAACGAAAAAGAACCAAACCTAAGTGGAAAGGGTCTAAACCTAAGTGGACAAGGTCTAAAAAATCTTCAATTCGGAAATTCCGTATAATATACTGGTGACGTGATTTCAACGGGTGATCATACTGATCATCTACCTGCGACTAGAAGACTAGAGATCTTTGATGTTTTGGATGTTCCACCCGAGGGTGAGCCGGTCAAACCCGCACGTGAAGAAATTAGAGGTGAAACTGTGCTCGTCGGCCCAAGCTACGCTGCACACCATCCTTTGATGACCCTGAAAAATACGTAACGCGTAATGAGGTTCAATTGTACCTTTGCAGGACGAATATCAAAATACAATGATATGCGATTATGAAATGAAAATAGAAGCGTACCATTTGACAAGGAACTTGACCGTGTACATACGTTGTTGAATCTTCCCGGTTGACGAGGGTGAACATTTTCACTCTGAAGTATTTCTCGGGAACTATTAAAAAATTGCTTCTTTCCTTTGGTTCGGTGGTAAAAGTTTCGTTAGTCAAAACGTAGTCTACCTCAGCCTCACCGAGTATTGGACAGATTTTTGAAAAATCAAAAATGTCGAAAGACACAGTTTTTAACTATGCAAATGGCTGGTCAAAAAAAATATTGTTCTACTGCGACAAATATCATCTTACACATCTGAATGAAGAGCCTTGGCCGAATTCGGCACATGAAACAATCGAAATCTAAAATACCTATTGAAGTAAAGGTCGTGGATATCATCGTGGAAAAAGAATATTATTTATAAGTGGTGAGTTACTGTAGATTTCTTGAAGTCACTTTAGTCCATCGGAACTCCCCGACAAATAGGTACCTTCACACAAGTCCCGCAAAAACAATAGACGAACAAAAATCAGTGGATCCCCGGATTTTACACGACTTTTCAAATAGTTTCAACGATTTTTAAAATTGGACTAATAATGGGCATTTACCAGGGTTCATTTTAATTGTGCTTCACGGTTAATTTTCTCTAAAAAAAAGTTGTTGAATACCGACGGAAATAGCATTTAATATGAAGCCTCCTGTAGTCTCTGATTTAAGCAAAAAGTGAAGACAAGAAAAATCCTGAAGGTCGTAACAATGAAAACCTGCGTGCAGGTTAGCCAACAATGGCAACCATGTTGGTCTTCACATTCGAGGGGTAAAGACACAGTACCTAAGTAATCTCCAGTAAAGGTGTCTCCAGGTAGAATGTAGTACTCAGAACCTGAAAATCGTATTTCCCCCCCCCCCCCCACAATAGGATCCAGACGCAGTGTTGCCAACTTTCAAATATTAAAGTTTGTTTACGACCCCAAAAACCCAAAATTAAAATCACCCTATCTTACTTAATGTACTATAAAGTGGGTACCAAAAAAATAGAGATCCTAGGTAGGTAGGACTGTTATTTTCAACGGAAATGTACGTTAAGTAACCAAGAACAATGTCCCAACGCAGCTCAAAATCCCATTTATTATTTGCCACGTTTGTAATTTTAAAAATTCCTCCCTCGATATACGTATGTTATACAATAATAACTACATAATTTATAATGTCAATCATAATTTTAAGTTTATTCCATCCTGAGAAAACTAAAAATTATGATTCACATCGTAAAGTATGTAATTACTATTGCATAAAATACGTACCTATATTGAGGAATTTTCAAAGTCTCAAACGTGAAAAATAATAAATAGGATTTTGAGCTGCGTTAGGACAAGGTTGGGACCTCTCGAGCCCGTTGTACCGCGCACCCTTAACGAAAAAGTACAAATATGAACATAATGAAACAGAAATTTCAATTCAGGTAGATGCTTATTATTATAACAACATTGGGAAATGTCACAAATCACGTCATCATCATTAACATAAATGGATGGTTGCTCATGTTAGACACAAGTGTTGTAGTTACATATTAGAAGGTTATCTTCAGATGGTTTTTGCATTTAGGGATGCAAATCGATTGTCGATTGAATCTAAAAATCGATTTTTCACCTTCGATTTTTTTTGCCATCGATTGATTGTTCCAATTTTAAGTCCGAAATAGATTTTTTTAGTCCACAAAAATCGATAGAAAAAAAAGTCTTCTTCAAAATAATCCTTGAAAATTCGGAGAACCGAAATGAATTTTGACACATTCTGAATAACTTTGGGTTATTGGTTCTTAGACTCCCAACTTTTGTATTTTGGCTGCATCTTGCTGTGAGAGCGGATACATTTGTTGGAGTATATCCGGGCATGTAAATTTGTGTACAAAACTTTTGTACGTTGTTCTTGAGTTTGTTTTTAGTTTTTTTTAAAGATAATAAAGCGTTCTTTGCAACTTGGTTTCCTCTGTGGCCTTGACATTTTAAATGATTAAATTTTGAAACAAGCAAGTTTTTAAATTATTGAATGATCCCACCGTTATAATTTTATTTTTCATGCACCCATTTTCCATTATTTTTGTAAAAAAAAGAAAAAAAGACGATTGCATTTCAAATAAATAAAAACTAAAAAAAAATTAAATAATTTTCTTGAAAAATCGATTTTTTGAAAAAATGATTTTTTTCACCGGGTTAATTGGTGCAATCGACTTTAAGCTTAGATTGAGAAACAATTTCCAAAATCGATTGTTGGCGACCGATTTTGCATCCCTAGTTGCATTGAGGAATAAAGTCAACTTAAAAAGGGTTTTTCCAAAATGACAGTGTATTAAAGAAGAAAGGTGCATTCAACTGAGTATATAATAGGTATTATTCATCATATTCGTTGGACCGTTTGTAGATTGGGAGAAGAAGTTCGTACCTGGACAGTTACAAAAGATCTTAGAACTTCAGTTCGTTGATGGCAACACTGCCCAGATGTGGTTGGTAGAAGACCTTAACGTCACCTTAGGATACCTACAGGAATTAGCAGTCACGAGTATGTTGGTTTGACCGGAACTTCTGTCCAGCGTGCACTTTATTTAGTTAACATTGCAAATTTTCTGGCACTGGGAAGAATATGGAGAGAAATTCATTAAAAATGGGTACGTACCTATTTTATTATTATTCTTCCTACGTGGAATTTAGAAACTATTTAATGTTTCATCAACCCTTTTCATAAGGTAGCTTATTCATAATTCATTCCGCACGGAGATCGTGTCTCAATTGCTGATCACTACGTAGATTGTTTCAAAGAGAAGTCAAAGCAGTCAGCAGTTTCCATTTTCTAATTCTATTATTACAAGCTTGGATGCTGAACACGCCACAGAAAGCATATTTTGATCGCGTTCCAAAAAAATAAAAATAAATAAAAAGAATGTTAACAAGCACATCAATGTTAGAGAGAGCATTCGTGCCATTATGTCATGTTGCGATGAGGATTAGTTGAGCATTACAGGACAGACTTCCAACACGAAACTAACCTAAAGTGTAATGACTGAAAACATCCATCTGGCGAATTGGGGGTTTCAAGCAGAATAAAAACAAAGAATTCGGAAGAACAAGAGTATCTTAGAGTTGCAACTTGATGTGGTGTAGTATCCATGTAGCCACCCAAGAATATAACCTAACTAGGTACGTAAATGGATTGAAAAAATATTGCCGTTAGTGGACCTCACATGAAAACTAATGTAGGGTGGCGCACGAGGATCGGGTGGATTTTAAATAGCCGCCATATTGTCCATTTTGAAGATTGTTGAAGTTGAAGATTGAAGAAGAAGTTGAAATAAATTTTAAAATGTTCAGTCACAATGGAAATTTATAGAAGAAAACAAAAATTATGTTAATTATGAGATTAGTGATGAGCAAGGAGGCTCATTTTCACCTTGACGACTACGTCAACTAGCAGAATTGCCTGTACTGGGCCAACGCTAATCCAGAAGAATTACACTAGCGACCTCTCCAAAGTGACAAAGTAACCGTTTGGTGAGGGGTCACCAAGTTGGGGATCATTGGACTCTATTTTCCCCGAAATGAAATGGGGCAGGCGGTTACGGCGAATTCTGAGCGTTATCAGCCGATGATTGAAGAATTCTTGATTCCACAACTCGAACAGAACGAATACTGCACAGATTCAATGTGGTTTCAGCAAGTTGGGGCAACTGCTCACGCTGAAAAAATATCCGTGCAGGCTGTGCGCACGTTATTCCCAGGGTATGTGATTTCACGAAATGGAAACGGTGGAATGACCTCCCCACTCGCCGGACATGACAGTGTGTGATTTCTTTTTATGGTGTTATTTTAAGGGGACCCGGCACCCACCCTTCCCACCCTAAATAGACCTCTTTTCAGAGGCGTTTTCCTCAGGCCCCCTTCAACCGATTTCAGTGTTTTTTGTTTTGTTTGGTTCCTTATATTCTCAATTTTCAATTAACGTAGGGGTTTCCAGGTATCTAAAATACACAAATTCGTAGGTACCATGGAAGAAATATCATAATTTTTCTTTTACTTGAGAGCGGTCTAGTGGCAGTTAAAATCAAAATTTTGTAAAACCGCTATGTAAGTATCTGGGCCCAGATCTGTTCCACAAAACAAAACAAAAAACAGGCGAATAGGGTCAGCCGTTTCGAATAAAAAAGCCTGTGAACATGAAAAAACATTAAAGGAGAGCAGAAAAACCAACAGTATCCACCTTTCTCCAGACGTCACGGCGCACTATGCAAATGGAAGCTGTTTTTGCTTTCCCTAGACCTAAAATGAAGTGTATCATGGATAATATAGCTATGCCAGCAATGGACAATATAAGTCTAATATACCATATATATGGTTGTAGCACAGTCGAAAAGAAGAATAAATCGACGAAGAGGCTGGACGGGCCAGCCTATGCTGCCAGCTTGTACTAAAACCAAATTTTGACACACTTGTAAGCATAACTTTTACTATGTTATTGCACTTTCTTGTTCCCTAGATGTTAATACATTGTTTTACGAAAGAAAAAAATAATTGATTTTTGATTTTTTTGCTGCCAGGTCCCCTTAAATCGAGAGTTTACACCAATAAACCCCGCACCCTTCAGGAGTTGAAGGCTTCGATTGAGACGGAAATTCGATCCATTCCAACCAATATGCTTGAGCGAGCTATGCGGAACGTGAAGGACCGACTCCAAGAATGCATCACCCAGGAAGGAAGACATCTAATTAATGTACACAATCTGTCATAATTAACATAATTAATTGGTTCTCTTCAATAAATTTTCATTGTGACTGAACATTATAAAATTTATTTTAACCCGATATCTTCAAAATTGACAATTTGGCGACTATTTGAAATCCACCCGGCTTATCTGCGCCACCCTGTGTAACTGAATCAAGAAGGCCAGTTAATTTGCGTTCAGTTTTAGTTACTTACATCGTAACCAAAAAACTTGTTTTTTGACCAAATGCCGCCAAATTTTCTAGCATGGAACACGCTTTAGCCTTGAACTACCTGGCAAAAAGTGTTACGTTTTTCGGGAACGAAATCGAGTCACGAAATTTTGCTGGGTCTCAGCTCCGAGATCAGCTGAGTCGAAATTGATCTCAGATCAGCTGAGTCAAAATGGGGTCTGCGCATGATTTTTTTTTTTACAATTTTTATTGAAAGGGAATCGATTCAAAATGGCCAAAGTTGGGTTATTTCACAATTATGAGGTCTCCCTATTTTTTTTTTTTTTTTTTTTTATCGACGAAGAGAAATGTGGACGTTTGAAGAAATGCGCGCGGAAATGGAGCGCGCTGATTGGTCGAAGCGCATCCATGCTGACTACGTATAATATCCACGAACGGTTTTTAAAGGGACAGCACGGGGCGGTGACGTACGTACCTCTGGAGGTATCTACTTCACACCCCTCCACCCACCCGCGACATTCAAAACATTCCATTTTAACATGACAATTTCCGCTCCCACATGGAGTTTTTTGTCCTGATAAATAGTGTTTACTAGTCATGGCAACTCAAATAACATAATTAATGGGTTTTTTCCAATTTTTATTTCTCATGCGCGGACCCCATTGAGCTCAGATCAGCTGAGTACAATATTGAGCTCACAGATCAGCTGAATAACTGAAGCATGTTCCATGTTTTTTTTAATTTTAGCCAGTAGGGCTGAAGTAGAACTAACCGGGGGGGTGTGTGTGCAAGGGTTTTCTTTTGTCTTTTGCTCTAAAAAAGACGACAGCTTTCTTCTTTACATTCTATGAGCACATTAGCATCTTCCTATAGGTAACTACCATCAATATTAATGATCTACGCAGAGACGAAGACAGCTTCAAGGTTCAAGTTGTTACAGCAGAATGTAGTATCCATGGTTATGTGTAAATTCACAGTTGGAAACGTGAATACTACACCACCTAAGATTGCTATTCCGAGATTCTCCTAAATCCAACGTTTATTCTGCCAGAAAGTGGTAGGTAACATATATACTTGAGTAAGTACATCACATTAGTTTGAGGTTTTTTTTTTTTAAATCAAGGGGAAAAACCAAAGCGTAGAAGTGAAAAGGATGGTTAGGGTGATTTCGAAAAATGGCAGGCGGTAAAAATGATAGGTGAGAGATGGTGTTGAAACAACTTAATAAAAAACTGAGGCCATAAACGCTTGAATCCCATGTCAAGTTGAAATTTCCAACAACGAAAAATGAAAAAAGGCAAAAAATACAAACATAGTCCAAAATGTTTAAAAAACAGGCCTTGTCTCATTGGCTCTTGAAAAACGATAATATTGGACCAGATCATGATTGATTGAAAAACAATAATGACAATAAAGCTGGCTTTACTTTCCACTTACTAATAGACGATCGTGAAAATGGAAGTACGCATTGACAATACTTTTGGAAATCTGAAAATAGGTGCCGGGTAAAACACATTAGGGATGATGAATTTCAGTGACGGACCTAATAATTATAACTTAGACAGGGAATAAAAAAATGAATGACAGGATAATATTTTTCTTCATACAGGGTGGAAGCGGATAAGTGACTAACATTTTTTTCTGTTAGTCTGCATCATAAATGTAGTAAAATGCCGCCAACCGCATATTTTTATTTCAATCCGTACTCGAGATATGATTTTTTAGGGGGTTTTAAGAAAAACCGTGCTTTTCTCTTTTAAACTCAATTTTTTCTGCTTTACCTCGTTTAATTTAACTATTGACCTCATTTTCAAAATGAGCGTTAAATTTCCTATAAGAATAGTGTACTTGGGTTCTTAAAAAGTACCATCCAATGACCTTCAAATCAGCTCCAACATAGACGATTTTGAAAAAATAAAATTACTGAAAATCTTCAAAACTTGAAATCTTAAAATCGCTTAACTTGAAATCTGGAATCTTAAAATCACTTAACTTGAAATCTTGAATCTTAAAATCACTTAACTTGAAATCTTGAATCTTAAAATGAAATCTTGATCTTTAAATAACTTAACTTGAAGTCTTGAATCTTAAAATCACTTAACTTTAAATTTTGAATCTTTAAATGAAATCCTGAATCTTAAAATCACTTAACTTGAAATCTTGAATCTTAAAATCACTTAAAATGAAATCTTGATCTTAAAATAACTTAATTTGAAACTTAAAATGACTTAACGTGAAATCGTGAATCTTAAAATGAAATCTCGATCTTTAAATAACTTAACTTGAAAACTTGAATCTTAAAATCACTTAACTTGAAATCTTGAATCTTTAAATGAAATCCTGAATCTTAAAATCACTTAACTTGAAATCTTGAATCTTAAAATGAAATCTTGAATCTTAAAATGAAATCTTGATCTTAAAATAACTTAACTTGAAATCTTGAATCTTAAAATCACTTAAAATGAAATCTTGATCTTAAAATAACTTAACTTGAAATCTTGAATCTTAAAATGACTTAACTTGAAATCGTGAATCTTAAAATGAAATCTTGATCTTTAAATAACTCAACTTGAAATCTTGAATCTTAAAATCACTTAACTTGAAATCTTGAATCTTTAAATGAAATCCTGAATCTTAAAATCACTTAACTTGAAATCTTGAATCTTAAAATCAAATCTTGATCTTAAAATAACTAAACTTGAAATCTTGAATCTTAACATCACTTAACTTGAAATCTTGAATCTTAAAATCACTTAAAATGAAATCTTGATCTTAAAATAACTTAACTTGAAATCTTGAATCTTAAAATGACTTAACGTGAATCGTGAATATTAAAATGAATTTTTGAATCTTAAAATCACTTAACTTGAAATCGTGAATCTTCATTTTAAAAAAATCTTGGAAACTAGCAATCTCACAAAAACGGTTTCATTCTTTCCAATGGTATGATCAGTTTTAGTAATAGCTGTTTTCTTTGGTTTATTATTTTGGAGCTCTAGTACTGAAAAACACAATATTAGTGAACGAAGCGAAGGGGACTGGATAAAGCGGTTATGCGTCAGGAATCGAGTTTGGCATTTTGAGGACATGCCACATTGATAGTTACTAGGTAACTATGTATTTTACATGACAACAGAGATGATTTGGAAAAAAAAAATTATGAGATGCGAGTACGCTTCATCCAGTCCTTTTCGCTTCCTTCACTAATATTGTGTTTTTCAGCACTAGCTCCGAAATAATAGACCAAAGAAAACAGCTATTATTGAAACTGATTAAACCATTGGAGACAATATTAGATGAAACAGTTTTTGTGGGATTTGCCAGTTTCGAGGATTAAAAAAAAAAAGATTTTAAGATTCAAGACTTCATTTTAAGATTCAAGATTTCAAGTTAAGTGATTTTAAGGTTTCAAGTTTTAAAGATTTTATGAAATTTTATTTTTTCAAAATTGTCTAGGTTTGAACTGATGTGAAGGTCTTTGGATGGTACTTTTTAGAAACCAAAGTATCGAAAATTTAACGCTGATTCCGAAAATGTGGTAAAAAGTTAAAATTAAATAAGGTAAGTAAAGCGGAAAAATCTGAGTTTAAAAGAAAAAACACGGTTTTCCTGGAAAACCCTTTAAAAAATCATATCTCGAGTACCGAGTGAGATAAAAATATGCGGTTGCCGGCATTTTACTACATTTCTGATGCAGGCTAACAGAAAAAAATGTTCGTCGCTTATCCTCTTCCACCCGGTACAGGATCCAAATATCGAAATCCCTCGAAAATAAAAAAATGCAAATGTCGGTTTACCCAATTCAACTGCTCATGTTTCTGGGTGAAGAGATTAGATTGTCTTTTGGATTTTTCAATATTTAAAATCAATAAGGGTTTGAAATAATAGAAAAAGTAACATGAAACGTAAACATTCAACGATGAAGATGATTTTATTGATGTGGAGGAGTAACACAACATAATAATATTTCTAGGTAGGTTTAATGTTACACAGAGTGGGTATTATTGGCTAGTGAACGACAGAAGCGAGTTGTCAAGGTTTACACATATTTACCTCCTGCACTTTCCGCAATATTCAGGTAAGAGGACAAAGGAACGGTATTAGAAGTGGTTTAGAACGAAACAGAAAATATAAGAGAAAACACAAAATACATAGATTTCTCGGTCAATCGAAACCGACGCAACTGCTGAGTTAAGAAGTGGCGTTGAAAGGAGCTGAGAGAAGGCGTTGGAAATATAAATAGGAGCTCTTCAGCCTACGATGAAAGCTGATATTGGAATGATATCAACAAGAAATGATGCATAGACAGAACAGCCTATATTATTGATTCTTGAATTGTAATAAACGTTTCAGCGAGACACCAAAGGTTACCAAAGATGTTTCGCTGAATAGGGATGGAACATCGATGTTCGATGATATCGAAACATCGATGTTTCGGCTCAAAAGTTCTATGTTTTTGCCATTTTTCGAACATTGATGGTGTCTCTCCAATATCATTAATGAACATCGTTGTTGATTTTCTAACATATAAGTATTCATCACTCCTAAAAAGATGATGAGGCAAGCTAATTTGTATCGATATTGTAAAGAATGAGTAAGTAATATATTTAGTACCCAGTAGGTGGAAGATAGAAATATTTTATTGAATCTCCTCACATTCAAATTCATCATTGATCGCTTCTAAACAACTTAAGGGGACACATAGGTGGTCGTCGACGCGTGCGCTCCCTTCACTAATAATATTCCGCACTGGCCTCAAAACTGATGATAAATTCACCGAAATTTTACACAACCTACTCAATATACGGCACTTCATACCTGCGTTGGGAGATTTTCGTCAATTTGTACTCGATAAGCACTACAAGCGCAGAAGCGTAGACTCAATTTTTCGTATTAATGCTCCTCCCCTGATCATTCCCTTCAACCAATCGCACTCAGATTTCTACACGTTGTTCTATACATATTAACATTCATTTTGAATGACAAAACCCTCGGAATATTTAAAATCGGATTTTTAAAAATTTTGGATTATTTAAAATTTGTTTTCCGCTGTTATCACTTTGATTACAGCAGTCTCACTATCAGTGTTGCCAGAAGATTCCCATTCTTCCGTTGATTACCCTCACCATTACAAAAAAAAGAAGCATGGAGATTTATGTTATTCCAAAGCTGAGAAAAAGAAACATGAAGCTGCGAAAACGAGGTTTGTGGGAAACAGAAATTTTGTGAAGGCGCGCACTCAGTCTTCTTCTTGCTCGTCTTCGTCGCCCCAACAAACTTTGTGATATACCAATGTCCTCCAAATTTCTAATAAATATTCAGCATTTTTGAAAGAAGAAGAAGAAGATGAATACTATTTTTTTACTGTCAGGGATGAATGAAGAGGAGCTGGCGGAGACGGAAGAAATCCGGCGTACACGGAGGCGCTCACTGATTTCAAAAATTCATAACTACTCAATGGAAATGTCTTTCTAATAATGTAAATATACCGAAATGTTCAGCAGAATCTCTAGTTAGAAAAAAAAATGTAATAATAATAATAAAAACCGAAAATTGATTTTTTTTTAAAGAGAATGCATCTACGTGCCCCCTTAACCAGTGAAACATTGAAGGTATTCATTGAGTTCTGGCAGTGAGTGACATACGAGTATGTGATTCATATCTTATCGTATATTCCAACAACGATGTTTGAGGTCAACAATATCGACGGAGAAAAACCATCGATATTGGAAGTACCAATGTTTTAAACCATCAATGTTCTGTGATCGATGTTTCCATTGATAAATAAATTCGTGGAGGATTAAGAGTAGGTACATCTGTACAACAAAATACGATTCGACACCAGAAAAATCATAATAAGAAAAATAATACGGTTAACGTTTATAAATAAATTGCAAGCGATTATGCAACGCTTCATACCGCTTTAGAAACGTGATGAGAAACCTGTAGACACTCAAGCTGTAGGCACTTAAGCTCCAATATCATAAATAGGGAGGGCAATCATATGTTTCAAAATATCTCTATATTGAGACAAAACATCGATATCCTTTTTTCGATATATCAATGGCATCGATAAGTCACACGGTATACCGAAAAACTGACATATCGGTAATATGGATTTTTTCGCCAAAGCCAAAAAATGCCAGCATCAATTTTGTTACAAGTAGGTAATAGGAGTTTTTCAGTTGTGAAAAATTGTCATAACTCGTAATTACGAATGAACCAAGGGATGATCGTAGTTCATACCATCCATTCATACTTCAATAGATGACGTTTGTACCCATCTATCCTTACGCCAACTAGTTGAAGAAAGAAAATCACGGTGTTCAACGAGTACTGCAGTTTATGAAGATTGAACCAGATAGTATAGAACGTCAACGAGGATCGGGAATTGGGTCTACTGAAAGAACTTCACCTTCTTCGCTGAGCTTTCAATATCTTATATTAGGGGTGTAAAGTTTAGAAATGTAATATATTGAACTTAAAGAAACCT
>JAEMON010000012.1:10663779-10674110 GCA_030264115.1 Lygus lineolaris
CAGACGTTTTTTAAATCCATAGAATAACCATCCAGTGAATAAGTATAGGAATGTTTGAAAAGCACCAAGAAGAGGAAGCAGAGGGACCACCGCAGAATAAATTATGTAGTTGGATAGCTAAAATTCGGTACCATTTTGATTTTAGGGAAAATGTGATGATGAGAGTCCACCAGAATCAGTTGAGCCCTCTTATGAAAGGGGTCATCTGGAGCTTCCATCTCCGAGTGCACACCGACATGGACCAGCCAAGCGGTTCAAGTCTGTCGATGAATGGGCTGAAGATGGACCATCCACAGGTCACTTATCATTGTTAAGCAAGCTTCAGTTTTGCTGCATACATTTTAAATGATGTACTTTACACTATCAACGCGGGTCAATAATCAGTAGGACTGCCCCTGCCCAGACAAATAGCCTTCCTCCTGACTCTCTCCTACTCACCGTCAAACTATTGAGAAGGTGTGATATAAGTAGGTACCACACGAAATCACGTAAGATAAGAAAGAGAAAAAGCGTGAGTTATTTGGTTGGTACATACCTTCAAAAACTCAAATCAACAGAAACAGATGGAAATAAATCAATAAAAACCCATCATTTGATGGAAAAAATGCCTAGCGAAACACAAAATGACACCTCCACCATAGGCACGTGATATACAACTGGCATGGACTTCGGTCCACTTCTGAGGATTTTTCGTAGGTTATGTTGGACAGGCTGAAGGGTTATCCTCTCTTACGGGGCCTTCAAACTGTTTTCCTGCTGAAATACTGCTTTTTGAACGTAAGGCTCCTTCAACCTTGGCCTTGCCAGGATGAAAGGAAGGACCGCAGTGTCCACTGGTGGATACTCGCATTGAGAGTGTTAAATTGTGACATTTATTCGTGGGTTTAAGATCGAAATTATCTACAATATTTCATTTTTCCAGGTTCTGTGACGGATTCTCCTCCTTGCCTGGTTCCATCACCCACGAAAACTATGTTCGTCAGAAAGCCACAAAGGCCTCCTCCAATTGCGCTTGCTCCGTCTAGTCCTCCAGAAGATCTCAGTCACAAACCTCCTGAGACCATTGTTAAAAGTGAGAATCTACGTAATCTTATTTTCCTAATGCATTTGCACGTTGAGTACACAACATAAAAATGTGATAAATCGGTCGTAAAGGAGTTAAATAACGTCTTGATACAAACATATTCAAGTCCGTCACACTGCGATTGGGGCTTACCAGTAGGTTGACTTCAAACGCGATAGCCTTGAGCATCTCTCGTAGATTCTCAGCATTTTCTTTAGCGTGATTTGACCCTAGAGCACCCTGGATCACGTTGTTGCAGACTGAAATAAGTGTAGGTGCCTGGAATCACTTTGAGGTGGGAATAACTCTCATGTTGAATTACGTAGTGTAATTTGAAGTCATTGGAGTTGCCAAGAGTTTTTGATTCATAATTATTATAAAATGATAGATTTATTTGTGCGTACAAGTATAGTTAACTAATACCTTACGCTACAACATAACATGTAGGTAACGTTAAAGTATAAATTGATCAACAATAAAGATTTTAACAAGAGTTTGAGAGTTGAGAAGGCTACATTTTTGTGAATCATTTATGAATATCTTCCACGCAGTGTTGGTCGTTTGGTGTTTGGGATTATCTACTAGTATTGTTTAACTATCACTGTATTGAAAATCTTGTTAAATTCACCCATTTACGATGTATCACTGAACTATCTGTTATCAATTGTTTACGTACCTTACTGGAAACTCCGTCGTAACTAACAAGTCCAGTATAGGTGGCGAGTGCTTTCAATGTGAGAACATCATCAACAGGCTGTCGAGAGAGTACTCTGAAGTATGATGATGACCTTACATTGTAAGCGCTCGCCACCTGTACTAGGCTTGCTAATAACAACTGATTCTCCCGTAAGGTAAGTAAACAACTGTATTCTTATCACCAGCGGAGCTAACCTATAGATTTAATATCTGTTATCAGGTGAAGATGGAGGTGGAGGAACATCTAGTGGTCCCCCAAACAACCGAGGTCCATCGTCCAAACTCTATGCAACCTGCGCAGTGTGTGGTAAGCAGTTATCGAACCAATACAACCTCAGAGTCCACATGGAGACGCACAGGGGGGCTCGGTACGCATGCGCAAGCTGTCCCCACGTGTCCAGATCGAGGGACGCCTTGCGGAAACACGTGTCGTATCGCCACCCGCCTCCTGCAACGGCTTCACAAACGCCCTCTAGCAGTAATTCTGGCGGTGGCACTAACTCGGTCACTCCGTCCTTCTACCATTCGAGCCCGCCTTCCTAACCCTGGCACCAAGTGCTGTAACGTCGGGCATCGACTGCTTTGTCATAGCATTCTGGCACCTATAGACCAGTTTTTTCCTGCACTCCTTTGTACCGGTTGTGGATGAATGGATTTCGAGGAAGGAACTCAACACAATTCTATAATTGTTGCTGATATGATTGGTAACAGCACAATGCTATATTTATTTGGATTAGTAGTACAGCTATGTACTTTCTGGCATCTAGTGCTAGTATGTTGAGAATACACACCAAACAAGTAGGTTATGATGATTAAAATTGTTGAAAGCTGGTTACACCTTGATGAACAGAGTGGTGGGAGTGTTCGAGGGTGTTCATGAAGATTCTCATAGCCTATGAGTTCATCTTACTCTCGTTCAAGTGTGCATTCTATAACAGGAACGTACCAAAACATTCATTTTTACCGTACTTTCAAAAATGCGGTTATATATTTTAAATATAAAAAAGTTAAAAACAGTCTTACTTATGTACCTATAGGATGTTAAGAGTCGTTCTAAAAAATGTGCACAAAACACGTGTTAGCCCAGGAAAAACGAGTAAATAATACGTTGGATACCTAATAAGTAGGTATGATCACGAATAGTCTTCACTGCTGACACAAAATTCGAGTGTTTATTATTAAAAGTATTAGTGCCATACTTGCTTCTAAAACTAGTGAAATTTTGTGTACCTACGATTCTTCTAGTCTGAGAAGAAAATTATAATGGTTTTAAGACATTAACAAACTAGTCATAATTTCAATTTTTTACAGCATCCATCACGCCGAATGTAGTATTTTACTAGTAAATAATCTGTGTGATTCATCGCCAATTGAATTATTTTTTTTTTGAAGTATTTAGGTGGTTATAACTTTGTATAAAGAAACTTGAATTGAATGAACCTCGACTGTCTTTAATATTATTTAATGATATTCTCATTGATGTTTCACCAATTTAGACGTAATGATTGCATCAATGCTGCAACTCTCTACTTTGAGAGATCATGGCCAAGTTTAGTGCCATAAACCCATTGGGATAAGAATAGGGTGGAGGGAGTGCTGAGGGCAATGTGGGGGTGGAAACGTTCACCTGAAATCTCCCATGATGCCCTCTACCCTATTCTTATCCTGATGCATAAAAATAAAACCCTTGACGTCAGGCTGGCAATCAAGTAAGCTCGAGTGATGGAGTCCCTCATAGGGAATACTCCGAATAATTCCTACGCAAATTGCACTCACTCTTTTCACACGAATGGTCCAAGCTGTTTGTTAATGTTCTGGGATGGGGTCTCCTTTTCTTAGAATGAGGACGTAGTTCTTCATATCTCTATATGTCGCTCTTTGATTAACCCTTCAGCTCCGAGGCCCACGATATTGCGTAAAAATTAAATGAAACCTGGAGCTGAGGCCCGCTTTATCACGTTCTTACGCCATCTATCTTTAGTCAAAATACTATTCTCCAAGGACTTCCTGTAGGAGTGGAGAAATATGTCACCATGGAAGTCTTCTCCTTTGTATTGTCTCCTTGTATTATGAAGGGTTGGAAAATGGTCCGGCTGCGGGGGTGCTGGAGGTTGAAGGTGGTTTGGCCTTCACGACTCAGGGGCGCTCGAGCGCCCAGTAACGAAAAGGTTAAGAGAACTGAGATCATACCCTTGATGTCCTGGCCTGGAAGACGAATCTCATACCTAGTTTGGAATAAGAAAGGGAAGGAGAAGAAGAAGAAAAGCAAAAAAATTGAGTTGAGGACCAAACTTAGGTACATCAAAATTCATAAAGTTGAATAAAATTAAGATTGTTGTCGTCATTAAGGGAAAAGTTCTTCACAGTTCACTAGTACCGAGCGAGAAGATGAATCACAGAATATAACTTCGTTTCTGTTGGCTGATAAGAGTGATAAGGGTCTTTCCTTTACTTCACCGTGAGTTTCTGTATTTGACTAGTAACCTTGCAAAAGATGTTATGTATTCAGGGTTATGGAGAGACTACTGATTTGATAGATGAGGTGAAACTAAATATATTTTCAATTCACAATAACAAAGCATCATGATTTAGATTTATTGTTGAGCAATAAATTCATTTACAATATTGCTGTACCAACTGTGAATGCTACGTCATAACCATTAGTACAAAAGTTACCTAAATACGTAGTTATAGTCGATTATATTGTTTTGGGTGGTCGAAGGTGTTCTTTGTTGATTTTGTCAGTTCGTGAGTCAAATTTCTAACTACGGGGTCTTTAGAAAGACTGCATGGTTTTCAATAAATCAGTATTAGTCAATCGATTTTATTTTATGGGTTTCAATTTATTTTATACTTTTAAAATAAACGTTTTTAGGTAGGTAGGTATGGAGCTTTTAATTATCAATAAAAGATTTACTTTCTTTGTTTTAAATACGACTCCTCTAAATATATATCCAATTAAATGACGGTCATTTGCTGCAATGCATGATTCCAATCAATTTCAAAATTATCCACGACATTGGTTAGCATTTTGCGGGGGTTGCAGTTAATTCTGGCAAGGTCTTGGGCTCTTGTTTTCAACTGTATACTTTTGACTTAAGATATCCTCATACCTTCATATAGTTAAGTTCATGCCGGTTAAGTTCATAGGCCGGGGCAGCAAGGGGGCCCTGGAGTGTCACCAAAACGGGAAATCAGCTGTTGTTTACAGAACTCCCCTTCAAGCTTCCCTATACGAAAAATCATGTGCCAGTTGGGTAGAGCCTTTGAGTATAAATAAGGTAGAGAGCTAGTGTATATCTTCTCAAAAAAGGGGGCATCGAAGTACCTTTGCGTTTTGGCAACCAAAGATAACTAAAGTCAGCTCGTGGTGTATGAGCGGTGGCTCCATCCTTTGAGTGCTGAGAGTACTTGAGATAAGGTCTGCATTGCTGCTAGTTCCAATAATGAACCATACGTGCCAATAATGACGCGTTTTGGCAACCAAAGATGACTAAAGACAAAAAGAGACAAGGGTGGAAGGAAAGTAGAGTAAGGTGGTGGTGTCTCTCTTCCTTCCTTCCACCCTTGTCTCTTTTTGTCTTTAGTCATCTTTGGTTGCCAAAACGCGTCATTAGCGGCACGTATGGTTCGTCTTTGGAACTATCAGCAATGGCGGACCTTATCTCAAGTACACCCAGTACTCAAAGGATGGAGCCACCGCTCATACACCACGAGCTTGCATGGAAGCTCTTTGCTGGAGTTTCCCCAGACGGCTGATTCCTCGTTTCGATGACCTTCCATAGTCTCCTGGACCCCGCCATCTTGAAACTTATATGGCAATATCTAAGGTCAAAAAGATACATTGATAACGCAAGGTCCTTGCCAGATTTGGAAGCAGCAATTCAAAAGGTAAATTTACTCCATGCCCTGCAAAACACTAACCAATGTCATGGTTAACTTGGAGACTGACTAAAATCACGCATTACAGCAAATGGCTTCAATTTTCTGTGGATTCCGTTTTCAAAACTTTTTTTAAATTTCTACATATTAGATACACCTGTGTACTATAATGTTAATTTTGAAAGTACAAAGTACGATATTTTATGTGCGAAATAGATTAACTACGTACTGATTTATGAAAAACCATGCAGTATTTTTTTTAAGAACCCTGTACTAATGCATGATTGCACATGCATTGTAATGAAATGAGTATATTGTTTCAAAAACAGTCGATCATTGATATCATGACAGGGATTGATTGATCAATATTGGTGTGATCTAGAAAACTAAATAATCAGTATTTTCCCCCTAGCTGTATAACGAAAAGGAAAATCATTAAAATTATGGTTGTAAAAGTGATACTTGGCACCAGTAGGAAAGCTATAAAAAAACCTAGTGATAATAAAGTGTGAGATTTCTTGAAATGGGGAAAAATAGTCTTTTTATGTTCGTACCTACATCGACCACCAGTGAACACTTCGATTTTTTGAAAGTTACCTTATCAGAGTACAAATAGGTGCCTTAATTGAATATATTAAATAAAATGTTATTGTTATATCACAGAAAAATTATTTCTAACTTAAAATAGAATTCGGAGGAATGAAACTGGCAAAAGTTGTTGATCATTCGAGGAGGAACTGTTGATCCTCAGCACATGGATATTTTGTTGCATGAAATAGAAAAAATACCATAACTGAGCTCTTTTCACGATAGTAATGAACTTGGAACATCCAAATCTATTGAATTCGTATGGAGTTTTCAACAAATATCGATTAAGAGTCGATACGAGTACGAAAATTTAGAAAGTATAGTCTCAATGCCATTTTACTCAGTTTCATCCCATCGGTTCATATTTTTTTGAAAGAGTTCCTAGATTAGTGAGTGAATACTAGAATGAAATTTGGTGGCACGAGTTTCCGCCTTGAGTTTGGTTGTGATTTGTAAACCAAAAAGGATAGTTTCTTGATAAACTGTTGTTATATTTGTCTGTTATTTATTTTATTGGAAGGTTATTTTTTTTCTTCCGATTCTACGTATCTAGACGGTTAAGTTGTTAAATCGATCACCAAGAAAAGTTGGAGTATTATTTTGTTGAATAAAAAATTGAAAAATTATATACGTTGGTTTTCTTTTTTCAATTTCCTCTATACTAGTGGAATCCATAGATCTTGGAATTCCAGAATTCATAATGAAAAAAAAAAAAAAAAAAAAAGAAAAAAAAGAATGGAAATGAAATGATGATGGATGAATGAATTGGATAGTTAAAATACTCATGCTCTTACAGTAAACATTTGAAAACTCCCATTAACCTGCAAAACACTTCCCGTTTTGAAAGTTTAATTAATAAAATTTTTGGCTGAACGGCAACATGATGAATCAGAGAAGGGTATTTTAGATTACCTCATCTGAAAGTTATCTATAATGCTCGGCGTTTGCACTTTGTCGAGTGCAATTTCATGTTTTTCTTGAGAGGAAATTGCAATTTTTCGCAATTTTCTGTTGCAATTTTTCGTCGCAATGTTTTTGCAACTTTTTGTTGCACTTTTTGGCAATTTCAGACAAGAAATTGCAGATTTTTTGCATTTGCAATTTTTAGTTGAGAGCAATTTCATGTTTTAGCGAATTTTCGAAGAAAATGAAGCTATTGCAATGGCTTCAAAATTTTTGTAATGCAAATTTTTGACAATTTTCTACATGGAAATCCGTTTCAGACCATTCTAAAACGATTCCTGAAATTTAACACTTTTTCATATATGTGTGTGTCACTCCAGACGATATCTGCCCGTGGGATCGAGATAAAAAATCCCAAAAAAATGTAAAATGTCAAAAATATCAAAAGTAAGGCTGAGTTCGTTGGCCAGAATTTTTGGAGTACTCCAACGGGTCAAATTTTGAACATTTCGTTTCAAAAATCGCTAAAAAACTTATTTTTTCAGGTTTTTGGTGTGAATTACCGTCTTAAACATAGGAACATATGGTATTTATTCGGAATCAGCGTGAAATTCCCTATAAGGTTCACCCACAAAATCGGTTAAAATTATTCTTTGAAAATTCGCTCACCAACTCATGCTGCATGAATGGAACTTTTTCAAAATACCTCGTTTCTGGTTGAGCATTCTGTTTTTTTTTTTTTTTAATTTAAATATCCAAACTGTATAAGTAGTTTTAGAAAACTTATTGCAAAGTAGATATATTTGAGAAGGTTTAGAAAATGACCACTCAGGCGCCTTCAGCATTCTCCATTGACCCTGCTTCTCAAATTTCAGCTTCCTGCGTTCAACAGGAGAGAAAATGGCCTTGGAGCTCACTCAGCTGATCAGTGACAATAACCAAAAGCATCTTGGTACAACTAGACCCCAAATGGAGCCGATATAACGTGGTAACTAAGAAATCGGTCCGTGGTAACTAAGAAAAAAAACGTTGCATATTTGCGTGTCGGAATTCACAGAAAGACCCCCAGCCCTAAAACATTAAACATTTTAATATTTCCACGTCATGGTAGGGTTTGGATTCAAATTTACCATAATTCCTTTCACATTTTTACTGTTAGATTTGACAATTGACTTGTTTTTTCTGTTAAAAATTTTGAATAAGTACTTGACCTCCTTGATTCCCCCAGTTACTTTCACTGATAAATCGGATATCCTTTACGAAGTGTAAACCGGTTTCCTGTGGACTTTCATTGGTCAAATAGGTCCTTTGTCTCGACTCGATGTCTGCAAATTTATTGCCAAAAGAAATTGATTTTCCCTCTGCCTCTGGATTCTTTTTAGAAGAGCTATAGATGATTTCCCGTCTTAATAATTTCATTGTTTATTTTAATAAGTATATTGTTGTAAAAAATGTGCCTACCTACCAATTCAGCCAAAAACAATAACCAAAGGTAAGAAGGTAGGCTGAGAGGCCCTTTCAAACTTGGAATGTTGGTTGGCTTGCATAAACAAACTATAAAATCGATTTTCACTATTATCGAAAAATTCAACATCGACATTAGAAACGTCAAAAATCTATTCTCCACCCACTTGGCAGACGTTTTTTAAATTTTGATGGGTCCAAGATAAAATTGTAGGTTAACGGCGCAGAGGTTCTGCTCCACCATCACGACCGAGCGGTCTTGCAGGTCAGGTATCACCTCTGCCCCTGACTTTTTCAGCAAACGAACCGGCCGCCTTTTGGGTCACGTGGACAAAAGTCTATTGGTTATAAATATTGACAGAAAATTACTTGCTGAATGCTAATATACCCCCATTATGGGCCGAAAAATTCGGACAAGAATGACTTTTTGCCAAAAAGTCGAGAAAATGATGCTATTTTAGACTACATGTATTTTTTTTTCTTTTTTCAAAAATAGCTCTTGAATGCATAATTTAGAAGACGAGGGAGAATAGCATACAACCAGATCGGTAGTTCAAGACTTCATTAGGAACAATCATTTTATTAAGAATAATCATTTATAAAAATTATAGAAACAAATATCACAAAAACTAGTATATCACAAGTACTAAGTTTAAGGTTTTAAATTTTAAAAAGTTTGAATAATAATGGTTTATCACGCATTGGCAATGAATCAATAAATTGTATGAAAATCATCAATCGCTTCTGTTGAACTCAGCTACAGCAGTATTTTTGGGGTTTTTGTTAAAAAACTTTCTCGGCATTGTTTCAGGCCGTTTTTTATCGAATTTTGAAGCGAAAACTCACGATTTCTTGTCATTTGATTTCATATAAGTCTAGCTCCGGTCTGGGTTTATTTTTTCGCTGTTTTAGTACAGGTATCTACAGAACAACTCCTCAAATTTTAATCATAAAATTTTGGCATAAATTGAGAGCTTTCCAACGAGTGGATAACGGTTTTTTAGGTAAAAAACGGACTGAGTTACATTTCCCTAGTTACGAGGGTTTGACATGAACTTTCCTTCGAACAGTCTGTATTATTTTGGTTTATTATTTTCAATACCTAATGAATCTTTGGAATCGAGCACGAAAAAAAAAAAAAAAAAAAATTTTTTAACCCCCCTCGAAATTTGAGGTTTTACGTTTCAAGATACGTAGAATCCAAAAATTGAATAAAAAACGCTGCAAATTATTACACAACGGTTTATTATTTTCTGTATAGATCGCCCATCTACAGAGATCCTATTGACGTAAAATACCCACCTACCGCGAGGTTCACAATCATCTCTTTTCAACAATGAGTAGGTACCTTCTTGTAATTATTATTGTCGGAGAGTTGTAACATTCATTCTTAATCAAATTCAGTAACTAAGGAAGCTTCTGAAAGTAAACAACAAACATGGTTCGTTGGAATCGAAAGAAAGTTGCATTTGAACAGCTGATATTTGAACGGATATTTCATGCTGATCGCGCGTTCAACGCTTATCAACAGATCAAAACTTCTAAAATTCGCCGAACATCGTAGGTACAATGTTACGAGCTGGCTTTGGTCTCATTCAACGCAGAATTTGATTTACTACAACGTTTATTTCGTGATGTTTTTCGATTTTCTAGACAAGTTCCGTGTTTACTACCCAAAACACTCAAAAAACGTAGAAAAAAAAGTTCCATTTATGCAGCATGAGTTGGTGAGCGA
>JAEMON010000012.1:10695750-10706896 GCA_030264115.1 Lygus lineolaris
TCATTCATCCCGTTCAAAGAGATCCCATCAAATCCACTTACTTTAAACAGCTGAGGTTTGTCATCATTCAAGACATAATTATTAATACTGATTCTAATTGACACTAATGAAATTTTTTAAAAATCACAAAAAACACATTAAAGTCATCCTTAAATTATGGGGAACAGACGTGGGTCGGAATTTGTTGTTTTTGACCTCAGAATCGGATTTAGCACCCTCGAAAACCCTGCATCCGAATTCTCAGCTCCGAAATCTGATTAGTTTTGGTGGGAAATCGCTTGATCTCATGCTTTCTCCTTTTTTTTTTTTTTTTTTTTTACACATTTCCGTTCAATTCGGACCCGAAATATTGCACCTTTTTGGATAGATCTCCGATAAACCTAAAATTTGAACGAACAAATAGGTGCACGTCTGTTCCTTATTGCTAAAACGGTTATGCTGGTATTTTATAAACATAAACAGTCAATTTATATAATTATTTATATACTTTATCCAGTAACAATTCGTGTCAAATTATGGGCTAAGCAGAATTTCCTGTCTTCTAGAAGATGTACCTGTACTGCTGATGTGATTAATAGTGTTTCAATTAGGAAAAAATTCTAAAGTAGGTAGTTTAAATTTCTTAAAATTTTGTCGCAGCCCGGTACGCCCAATCCCGATGTTTCCTTGTGGGTCGTCTCTCTGCAAGATGGCTACAACAAAACAATGGTGCCTAAACCAAAACAGCTGATGAACGAGTAAGCAAAAATGTGCCAAAATAATAAAAATTGGTAACATAACTTGCCTGATGAAAACAGTACGTATATTTGCAGAAAGCTTGGTGGTAATAGCAGTAGATATATTAGGTTATAATTTAGAGATATTATGTTGTGTAAGTATATAATGTTTCACATAGCAACTCATACCTGGTTGGAGTGCGATGGACGGCAGATGACGAGCTCGTGACTGCATGGGTCAACAGGCGGCAGAATGTCACGATCTACAGCATTTGCCATGTTCATCCAGGCTCAATTCTTGAGTGCTCAGTGGTGAGTTGTATACTCTGAATTTACTGAATAACATAATGAATACCTGTTCTAGTTTTAATATTTATTTTTCTCAAATATCTCTTATCCTCAAACCATCTCTAGACATAGCTAATAATCTCTTCCCATTGTTTAAACAAATCAAAAGAAACTTGAGGCCAGAATACGACAAAAAGTTCCTTTCATGCAGCATGAGTTGGTGAGCGAATTTATGAAGAATAATTTTAACCGATTTGGTGGGTGATTCTTAAAGGAAATTTCACGGTGATCCCGAATATACCATATATGTTCCTATGTTTAAGGTGGTAATTCACAACAAAACCTCAAAAAACACGTTTTTTTAAAGCGATTTTTGACTCTAAATGTTCAAAATTTGACCCCTTGGAGTACTTCAAAAATTCTGGCCAACGAACTCATCCTTTCTTTTGATATTATTGACATTCTAAAATTTTTTATCTCGATCCCTCGGGCAGATATCGTCTGGAGTGACAAATATATACATATAAAAAAGTGTTAAATTTCAGGAATCGTTTTAGAATGGTCTGAAACGGATTTACATGGAGAAAATGTTCAAAAATTTGCATTATTCAAATTTTGAAGCCATTGCAATAGCTTCATTTTGTTCGAAAATTCGCAAATGAACAAAAAGCCATTGGAAACGCCCTTTGGAGCTCCACGTGTTACTATCCGTTATGAGGTGAACAAATCGTGGTTGGATATTGTGGGGCGATGGAACTGACCACGTGGCTGTGCCACGTGTAAGCCATCTCCCCACAGGGGTTCTTGTAGAGGGGAGGCCCCTAGACGAGGAGACGAAGGAGTAGTTCAATGAGAAGGCAAGATTGGTGATGCACTGCATGTTTTATTAGGGACGAAAGCCCCTTTTATAGGCCCCAATACAATGGTCTCGAGGGGGGCCTCCTCTCTCCAAGACCCCCTGTGGGGAGATGGCTTACACGTGGCACAGCCACGTGGTCAGTTCCATTGCCCCACAGACATACAAATGACCTGGTTGCGTTGACTTGGGTTTACATAGACCTCTTGTTTCAATAAAATTTGTAATGTCGAAATCAATCAGGTATAATTTGTTTTATCTACTAGGTTTCATCCATAATAATTCTAGTTTTATCCATAATAATTCCATTGGCTGTGTGTTTTTTTGTGAAGGAGGCCGTGATAAACTCAGACAACAAACCTGCTGACCTCAGACCTCGTTTGGAAGAACCCATCACGAGAGAGCTAAGTGATACTTTTGCCACGTTCCCAACTCTCTTCCAAAGCTTATTCAGGAACTCAGATGGTTGGCTGTAAGTATTTCATCAAATTAAATACTGAAAGGTATCCCTTGTGGTTTATGTTGTCTTAATTCAACCTCAATATCCTCTCCAGATACTACGAAGCATCGCCTGAGAACAAACCGACGCAGAGGCATCTGTATCGAGTGGATGACAACATAAATCTGACGCAAATTGAATTTTGCGTCACCTGCCCTACGCTTTACGGAAACAGCACTGTTTCTGACGTTGCCGTGTGAGTACATTTTACAATCCACAAATGCAAATACTGCTGAGCGATTATTGATGATGGACATGCAAGACTGTGACATTATTTATTGTCACAATTTTTACGTGTAGCAGTGACTATCAATTAACGTAGGTTTTTAATCTTCTTGAAACGTTCGCATTTACAAACAACGACCAACTTTTGATTCAAAATGAAGTAAGGTATTGTCACCAGTTATTGGCTACCCCCCAGTTATTGGCCGCCTCCTTCTTTAAGTTCGTTTATTATAACACAGATAACTCTGATATTTCAAGTACTCTTGTTCGTTAACCTAACTAATACAGAAGGCATTTGCACAAAAGGAGTTACAGTGTAACCACATTGAAACCTCACAGTCCAGTTCGAATGGTCGTCGAAACCACCTGTTCCTTGTGAGAACGGAAAGCAATCCACCTCTCGTTCTTAAGGATTTAACGTGTTTCCACTTTGTTTTGGTCCTCCTATTTTGATATTTCCTTAATCTACGATTATCTAGTAGTCGATTGGTGCCATACAAATACAAAAAACTCTGGAATTAACCAATAATATTTGCGTGGCTAATAACTGAATCTGGCTAACAATCCGGCTATAATAACTAGCGTAAATTGACTTTTTCCAGTTTTTATGGAAACAAATTGGAATAAGTATGTACCACTTATTTGACAAAAACTACTTACTAGTTAATCGCGATTCTGGAATACTATGCTTCCTAAAAACCCCATGACAACAGGGACTTTAATGAAAAATACACATTTCCAACAAGATAATAGCATCAAAAATCCTTAACCGGCCAATAACTGGTGCCTTTACCCTTCGTTTTGGGCGCTCTATAAATGTGATAGAGACACACAAATTATACGTACTACAAATAACCTTTAAATTCTCATTGCAGAATACCGAATTCTACTTCCAGTGATGGTTATCAAACGTACCCGATCAAGTCAACCGACTGCCTATTTACCAGAACCAAGTTCTCTCCTAACAGGAAATTCTACATGATTGAGTGTCTGGGTGAGCTAGTTAATCGCATTTCTTAATCTTAACCCTTAGAAAAATCAGTTTAGTATGATACATAGGTAGGTCATATGAAGATTATTGTAATAACTTGGTATCAAGTTCAGCTTTCCCTGTGGGGAAGGGCTTTCAAGAGGAGAATGTTGTAAATCGGACGAGTCTTCCGGAATTCTTCAATCACTTCCTACTTTTTTGGAATAATAAATTTGTCTAACGCTAAGTGTACACCTGAGACAAAGTCTCGATACGAATCTCAGGGGGTTATCTACTTGAGATCGCATTGGCACTCGAGACTGATTCGTGAGACTCCATAGGCACATAAGTCGCGAGACCTGGAATATTACGTTTCCACTTGGGAGTCAACTCAAACACAGTCGAACAACTCAAATATCAGTATAATACACGCGTCAAGAAGTCTCCGAGACCTTGAAAAATCTTCAGGCGCTGGCAGAAGACTGGTGACCAAGTTGCGAGAGCTGGAAATCTCATGTCCACTTGTGACCTGTGCACTCTCGGAGACATGTTAGCACTTGTCTCCGATACTGCTCTCCGGGCCATGTCCATTTGCGATTCGAGTCTCATGACTACTCTCGAGACCGTTTTGTCTCAGGTGTACACTTAGCTTAACCCTTTGACGGGCGCGCGATTTTCTATCACACAACCAGGCGCGCGCCGAACTCAGTTCAGCAACGCATTTCATGGGTTTTCAGCACACAATCTAACTAATTTTATAAAGGGAAAACGCAGTGTACGCATTAAAGGATGAATGTCTATAGGAATCCTTAGGGTGATACAGAGAGATACTTCAAGTGCAGAAACCATAAGTCTAATGCATTTGGTCCCTAAGATCGTAAGACTTCATTTGGACTGCATTTGGTCCCATTTTATAATCCCATTATTTCGGTTTTATGGTCCCATTTTGGTGCTATTTATGGTTCCATTTATTTTTGGTCCCATTATTTATCCCATTTACTCATTCCCATTATTTCATTTCATTTTATTCATTTATTCATTCCCATTATTTCATTTATTCCCACTATTTTATTCATTCCCATCTATTCATCCCATTTATTTATGGTCCCATTTTGGTCCTATTTATTTATTTGTATGGTCCTCATGGTCCTATTTTGGTTTTATGGTCCCATTTTTTGGTCCCATACATTTGGTCTCATTTTATGACTGCATTTGGTTCCTAAGATCGTAAGTCTACACAAATTTAGCCAACTAACACAGTGACGCATTAATATGTATTTTGCGCAGGTCCTGACGTCCCATCCGTCCATGTCTTTGACACCGTCAACGACACCAAAATCGTCACCCTGGACCACAACATAGCTCTCAAAGCCAAGTACAACACCTACGCTACGCCTCAAATCAAACTGTTCCCAGTACGTTAACACCATATTAAGCCGTCGTACGTTTAATTAAAAAAAATCACTAATTACCTTCCTTGTCTAAGTGAAAAATTGGACATGCGATTGGAAATCCTAGAAAAAACCGGCCTCTTTAAATGAGGTGGTTCTGTACTAAACAGTTAAAGACCGAATCAAATCAAATAGTTTTTCTGCTTATCATACATCAGTAGGTACTTGCAGTCGCCACAAGGTAGAGTAGGTATATAATGTTATATAAGTGAAATATGACCAAACTCGGCCCTCCAGCCCTCGGCAGGGGGCCAGCCCACTACATTCCCGGATGTTTTTACTTAGAGCCTATGCTAACATTCAAGAAACATGGAAAATGCTTTAGCCGATCTGGATAAACTACTGGTATCCTTGCATGAAGTTAGTTGTAGCACCTAATGTAGTAAGTTTCGAAGGAAATGCATTATAGGCCTGTAATTTCTAGAATTTTTGACGCAATTTTTTAAAACAATTTTCATCAGTATTTTCACAAATTTTTCGAAATATGAAAATTCTCAATATTTTATCGGCTATTCTTATAGGAAATTTGACGCAATTTCCGAATATACCATAAGTTCCTATGCTTAAGATGCTAATTTATACCAAAAACCTCAAAAAACACTTTTTTTTGCGACAGTTAGGTGGTGACAGTTGGATCGCGACAGTGTGACACAATTTCATAACGTTTTCGGGTAGTTAGCTCAAGGCTAAAGCATGTTCCATGCTAAAATGCCATAAGTCTCCATGTTCTATACTGGATCAGATTGCATATATCAGAGTACTTAGTAGTTTGTTCAAGATTTTACCCAGCCTTTTGTTGGCCCCATACACAAATGAATGCACTTTTATTACCTTCGAACTAACGTAAGTATGAATTGAGTTAGGTATAATGGATGGCCAAATACCATCCTTGACTCGATACAAAACTGTCAGAGCCCGCAAGCAATTCTGCATGTTACAAAAGCATGACATCCTACAAATACGCACGGATGGTATTAGAATTTAATCAGATTCGTCCTACACTGAACTGCACAGATTAGAATAGTTGAAATAATTGAAAAATATGAATAATTTTTCCATTGAGAATGGATTGTGCTTTAGTATGTAAAAGTCAAGCGATGGTGAGCAACGAAGTTTTTCAGTATATAAGTAGGTACCTAATGCTATAATTTATTCGATGAAATTATAATATTTTCGTTCAATAAAACATTTTGAAAGATCAATCATCATCACTGAATTAATTACAGGTAGAGCTGGAAAACGGTGCTCATGCGCAGGTGAGACTCCAATTACCTCCTGGACTGAGAGAATACGAAGACATGATTTTTCCTCTCATCCTCAAAGTGTGAGTGTATTAGTACCCAGTTAGTAGTGACTTCATGAAGGTACATAGGTACTCTAATGAATTCAATTATTTTGAATTATTTTACGTGTGAACGAGGAAGGTTTGAATACCTTATTGAATTCATGGAATAGTGAAGAGGTGCTCACCTAAGCGACTAGGAAATCGTCTTTGTATCCAGGAAGTATGGCGCCCGCACGGGCTGTTGATAACTGTCTTTTACCAGTAGCATTTTGACGAGAAGTAAGGCATAAAGTGAGTGTAGATGAGTCTACATAGGAGCGAACCAAGGAATTTATTTCACCACTATTAAATTTAACTTGATATTAATAACAAAACAAAGACACGGCAGATCATTGTTTTTCTGTGGTCTCGAAATGTACCCAATCTGAGATCTGGGAGCTCAATATTTCTTATTAAACTGATCATTTGTGAGCTCACTATTTGACTCATCATATTGTGCAGCTCAATTTTGCCGACACCTTCAGTTTTGCGTTATTATACGTCGTTTAAGCAGCAACATGCAATAACTAAATTCCCCCAGCTTTTCAGGAGAGACGAAAAGCTGCCAGTGACAATTTTCGAAAACTCCAGAAACCGTAAAACCTCGTCCATCTTTGAAAGGTGCTGTCAAACAGCTGACTTGTCACAAGTTGATAACCAAGTTGAATTGTATCATGTTGGCAAAACTGTCAACGACAACGCAGCGAGCGGTTTTTTGACGAAACTAGCTTCACCAGTCGATCGGGCGGGAAAATTTGAATAAAGATCGACCTCTAACTCATTTTGGCCAAAAACTGAGTAATAGCATGTTGCTGCTCACGCGACGATGTACTTACCTTACCTTGTGTGAAAATGCTCCCTGTTTGATGCTGTCAGTCAAAATTTAAGTGCTACTTTAGTACTTACAAATTTTATCACCTAAATATTGGATTTGTTATTGCATGCTTCTTCGATTCTTATATCCATGGCCTTCAAATACACTCAAGACCTCCATTTTAAACTAATTTGTTTGTTAATTAATCCGTTTCAGATCCGGTAAGCCTGGGGACCCGTCCGTGTCGCATAAGTGGTCCATCGACTACTCCGCGTATTTGGCCTCCAAGCTGAATTTCATCGTCGCTGAAATCGACGCTAGCGATGCAGTTGGCGGAAAAGCAGCTTTGGAACAGCTCAGTGTAGTTGAGTGCGTGCTTATTGTTTCTATGGTCTGTGAAAGGAGGTTGCTGGATGCTTCAGGGTATTAGCCAAACTATTCTGAGATAGCACAGTGATATAATATGATCAGTACAAAAATGTATAGTCCGTATAGTTCTCAAATTTGTACTCTCAACAATTTAAAACGCCAGCTCAGTTTCGCGAAAGGCGTGAAGGCCTTCAAGTACGAGTATTTGACGCTTACTCTAGGATACAGATTCAACACTCAGAGCGACAGGCCGAAAAAACAGGAAGTTCCCCCCAGGCCTAACCGTTTTTTCAATTTTATTACATTTGAAGACCACGGCGGAAAAACGATACAGTCACATTTTATTTCAAAAATGACATTTTGATGGTACGCGATAGCTTGAAGTGAGGCGAATGCAATGCGACCATCGTTTCTGGGGAACAAAAATACTAGATATGAAAAAAAAGCGAGTGATAATAAGTGTACAGGGGAAGAACGATCCAACTTCTCCCCTCTTTTTTATACACCGTTCCTGTGTTTTACTTATCTGTTACCTGTTATTCAATTGTGTGTTCCGTTCAGTTGTTCTGTGTTACCTGTCGTTCAGTTCTGTTACCTGTACAGGTAACAGTCCAGTTAACAGTAAGTTATTCTTCCCCACCCCTATTATGAACCAAAAGCTAAACATGAGACCTCTTCGTGAGCTGAGGTTCGAAGTCCATCATCCTCGATTGGTATACTACAGGAATACTTACAACGGAGCTATGGAAAGTTCTATGGTAGTACCAAACCCGAAAAAGACCAATAAATCGAGGAAATCAACAAGCGGAAGAGGAAATACTGGCAAACTGTTCAGTCCATCTAACGACCTTGATCTCGGAAACCACGAATTTTACTTTCCAAGAAGAGCATTATGACAAGATAATACCCATTTAAATCGAAAAATATAATGATTTACAACATTTGAAGAAGTTTTGCAGCAGTAGTGCCCAGAAGTTCTTCGCTAAACTAAACCCGCAAAACATGAAGTTGAATATTTTTTTCCTTGATATTTCTTGAGTTTGGAAATGTTAGCATCAATATCGATGTGAATAAAATAAATTTAATTAATTTTGTTACAATAATTATATTCCCTGGTACTTTAACAATTAAATTAGCCATAAAAATGCTTTTTTACATATTTCCTGGGAGTAGTTTTGTGTTTTTCGTGGAAAACATGCGCTGGTGAACAATTTGAAAAAGCTGACATAAATATATCGTTCTTCACCTGTGGTCTTCATTTGTATGACCCTCTATTACGTTTTTATTAATTTCTCCGGCACGATCGATATGCAGTTCAGCCAAAATGGCGGTTGTATCAAATTGATACACGTGGCCTGCTGGGAATTCATGTTTTTTCCCTGGTCCAGGGAAAGTTTGTATACGTATGATACAAGTTATTTTCCCCGAGTTTCCAGGGAGAAATAAGAAAATAAGACTCTTCATTCATCAGTTTACTGAAAAATTAGGAATTGAGGAAAAACCTGCATTCTTCTTCTTTGGGTTACTGCGGTTGATAAGGTTATCAGGTTGTCATTGTTGTTGTTGTATTGTTTGCTCAGGTAAACGGTTCTAAGCCATACAAGGTCACAACTCGAGTGAAATCATTGATAATCTTGCATCAGGATGCTACAAAGAGCTTCAAACCGACCCCCCACTCTTGTATCGTTTTGATATAATGGCCTCCTGTTGTGAACTAGGATTGTATCATATTGATACGCGTGGTGCCTGGGTGACAACTTGATTGCATCAATTTGATAGTAGGCGCTCTAAGTGTTAAGTATCCTTGAATCGTCAAGTCCTCTAATCCGCATGGTTGTGATTTACCTTCCTAACTTGGTCATACAGACGTAATTTATTTACTCGGGCTGTCAAAGGAATTACAACCAGAGGGTGTTCCAGGATTCACAATATGCTTCACTTTAACATATTCCTGTTTCATAGGAAGATATATAAATTCATCAGAAGCTCACTTTCTAATGGGTTACGTTCGTATGAACTTCTCAAAGTATACATATTTTTCAGCCGGTTCTGCCAATAAATTGCATGTCATGCAGGTATAGATATTTATGATTCAACAAAGAAGTATTCTTTAATCAGGTATCTCAGAGACAATCTCAAGTTCATAGACAAATCAAGAATCGCTGTGTTCGGCGAAGGCTACGGCGGCTACATGACGGCCATGATTTTGGCTCTCGACACCTCCATATTCCAATGTGGCATTTCCATCAATGGCATCTACAGCTGGCCTCACTACAGTAAGCTTGGAATATTATAGAATGATTACTATTCAAAGCACTCATATTATCAATAATCAGAATACCCACGGTTCAGAAAAACGTAGGGTAGGTGGGGACAAAAGTATACAGTATCGACAATCGGCGCTCTCCCTGCTTTCCAGAACATCTTATCGATCTGAAAATTGACTTGTACCTACTGTAGTTTAAGATCTCCAGTAAAAAAAGGTACATTTAGCAAATGATTTAGGGTAGGTACGAATTACATATTTTTCCAAAAGCTTAGCACTTCAGAGGAGAATCAGGCGAAATCAGGACTGAAACTTCTTTAAATCGGTTTTATTTTAATTGTTAACAAATTTTAATAAAAATGAAAAGTCTTCAAAGTTACGTCATTACAATTTACAAAAAATAGGAGATATTAAACAGAAAACAAACAGTAGTCCTTAAGGGAAAATAACAATATTTATGAGAATCTATTGTTGTATACAAAAATATCCTATAACAGCATGAGCAGAAGGGTATCTAGTATGTTGCTCCTCTTGGAACTCTAGGCCGGTGTTTCATTATTGTTGGGTTAAGAGGGGTTGTCTGCTTCTCGCTAGACATCAAATCGCCTCTTTGTGTCACCACTTTTGGGTACTTGTTTCTCTGCACTCGTTTCAGCTACCTACAATGTTGAAATTTTGCGGACAGCCCCCCTTAAACTGGCAGTTACGTATGCCGCCGTTAAAGTTAGCCGTTTTCCATTCCCAGCATGTCGGGTTGAAGTAAAAGGTTTTCTACCAGCCAATAGATTAGGTAGTCCACAACGATCTAAAATGGTTAATGAATGAACAACAATATGTTGATATGATAAATAACAATTCGTTAACTCAAATGTTGCAAGGGTACCTATTTTACGAGTCAACTTATAGAGTGTTTATTTTACAACTCGTTAATGGGAATACCAAATGTAAACTTTGTTTTCAATAGATTCCGTCTGGACTGAGAGGTGGCTTCACACTGCTAATGTTACGGACAACTATAGAGGTAAGTCAGGAACACCTTTCTATAAATTATAGGTGGAAACAATAAGAATCACAAGAATTTCAGATTAGAATTCTTGCAATATCCGATGATTTGTGGATAGTTATCAAGATACTGCGGGTGAATGGGGAATTATCATAAATTTTTTAAATTTGTTTTTCTGGAAGATAATGGTTGGTTACAATATTGAAGTTGTACGGAAAAAATAAAGTATCTTTAATTTCTGAAAAGTTATTGAAATTTTCATTATTGTCCTATGGTGTTAAAGTGACGTAGAAAAGGGTGTCGCCTGTCATTGGCCCAACCCCTCCAATATGCCAACCAAACAAAACGAAAAACAACAACTCTCC
>JAEMON010000012.1:10715629-10736335 GCA_030264115.1 Lygus lineolaris
CTTGGAGGGTATTTGAAGATCAAAGGTTTAATGATACCCTACTCTGTATCTGTGTACCCTCTGTACCCTGTCTGTCTGTGTGTCCCAGAATCCTTGCCACACGCATAACTTCCACAATTTCCATCCGATTTTGATGAAATTTTCAGGGATTACGCGGGTTAGGCCATAGATGGACCCCTATAAAATTCATTAACATCCGCCCAACGGTAGAGTCTGCGCATGCGTAAACATGATATCCTTGAAATATCAATTTCTCGCGACCTAATGGTCCGATTTCGCTCAAATTTGGATGAAACTTGGGGATCGGAGAGTCGATAATGCCCTATGAGTTTCATCAAGATCGGATCAGTGGTGCCTACTGCGCATGCGCAAACGTGAAGCCCTCACTTACCGAAACCTAACACGACCACAATTAAAAACCATATATTCTGTAGAAAATAATAAATGAGTATCTTAATGTCAAGAAATCGGGGTTGTATAGGAAAAATGCATTGAAATATACTGATAATTTTTAGAAGGTTTGATCGGATTAAATAAAAATGACTTGTAAAAACAACAAATAAAAATGGGTTTTTCTCGAATTTAGATGATATTTACGTATTCAACCATACGCCAGGACCAATGTTATCAATTTTTCAGATTTTCAAAATCACTCAACTTTCTGAAATGAGTTTTTGCAAAAAAATGAGTTTTTCTCGAAATGTTGAAAAGCTGAGTTATGGTTTTTCCCCTGTACCCTTCAATTGCTAAATTTTCTTAGAAAAGTCGCTAAAAACAACCCACATCTGTCCTTGTTACTGGACAAAAATGGGACAAAGACCTAACATGACCTTTAGTCTTTCAACGATTTGTAGGTACTGTCTTTAGTTTACAGGTGTAGCACAATTACAAACCATATTTCTGTAGAAAATAATAAATAAGTATCTTAACATAAAGAAATCGGGGTTGTAAAGTAAAAATGCACTGAAATATACTGATCATTTTTAGAAGGTTTAATCGGATTAAATAAAAATCATAATTTTTGTTCAGGTTTGAAGTGGTTGTAAGTTAGTAGGTTAGGGGTGAAGGCGTAGGGCGTGTATTGATTGAGAGGAGATGAAAGGGCGCAACTCGGCCCTATTGATTACTTTAGGGGGTGGATTTCAACGGACGGTTCCGAGACCAGTTTCTTCGGGGGTGTTTTGATTCGAGGGTAGTGTTGTTTTCTCCACTGTGAGTCCAACAAAATTGACTTTCTTCGGGAGTGCACGAACCCGAGGGTTAAAATCCTTGAAATGGAGCGGTTCGACGACGGCGGTGGCATACCCTTGTCGCAGAGGCCGGTTCCTGGAGTCCGACCTAAAGTCGACCCAGAGGCTCTGGGAGAGGTCGACCCCGAAGCGTATCCTCAACCGAAAGAAGCCACCCATAAAATCCGTGGGAAATCCGACATTTTGGAGCTCTTGTGCGGGTCGAACGTCGACCAAGAGCTTTTGACAGTGAAAACCTTTTATTTCTTCTTTTACTCGGCGTTCGGGTCTTTGTTCCCCCTCATGGGGATATACTTCAAGCAAATGGGGATGAACCCTGGTCAATGTGGGTTTCTGATTGGGTCAAGACCGTTCGTCGAATTTTTATCGGCACCTTTCTGGGGCAGCTTGGCCGATAGGTAAGTCTCAAATTATAACGCAGGTTCCTACAAAACCGCCACTTGACTTTTTATCGGTATTGATTGCAACCATCTTTAATAACTCTAGAAAATTATATCCAAAATGTCAGCTGGTTCCGAAAAAAACCGGGTCAAATGTGTCCCATCTTTATTCTATTAATTAAAGCATCAGTTACCATGTTAATCTTTTAAATGAACCTAATTCATACCATTCTTTCTCGTGACATTCCTGTTGAGTACCTACCACACGAGCCCTTAACATAGTATGGATAAGTCAGCAAAAAACCTAATGAACTTATGGGACTAATCTGGTCTTATAGGATTGGTCATCGGAGTATTCCACGATTTCTGCCTTATTTAAATCAATAATTTATCGTCGATATCAATTTCGAATTGGGAATCCCGTGATCACTTTGTTTTGTATTATAGTGTCACGTACAAGCTGCGAAATTGTAAAGCTCTTTGTAAATTTCATAAATAGTGCAGGTCCCAACTCACTACCCTGATGTAATACAAATTCAATGATCTCGTTAGTAGCTGGTGGTACAGTTATAGTTACCATTACCATGGCAAATTCTGATGTACCAATCTCGTCTATAATAGTTTTTGGCTGTCGCGTTTCTATTCCTTCGATATATTTCGTCTTTGATATTAGGGTTGATGAATCATAATATTATTTCCCGGTTAATTATAACTTCAATCTAGTTAATTATAGCTTCACTCCTGACTAATAGATGAGAAACATCGGGTTTTCTACTGTGAGATATACACCCTTGCAGGAAAGCACCCTCAAACACATTGAAGGGAATAAAGGAATCGAGCCATACTTATCTCCTCCAAAAACGCCTTTATTTGGGTGAACACCAAAATTTTGGCCATAAAATCTAAAGTTTACTTTTTGGTATGCTCTCCCCCATTGTTATTAGTTTCTACTCTTTCAGGTTCCAATTCAACCAAGGTTTTGTACGGTACCTAGCAGGAATTTACTTACCACACTGATACGAGTACACACCATTCAAAATGAACAAATTTGTGTTGCAAACTCTCAATTGAGAAAAAATGTTTGAGCTATTTGCAAACGAATACTCAGGAAGAAGGATAGTACGAGAGGGTGTCTTGTTCCGCGATCAAAAGATCTTTCAACAGTGCAAAGCCCTGGTTGAATCAGAATTGGAATGGGTGAAATGGTAACTGACAGAGGAAATAGGTAGGTGAATTTGAGTTTTTGATCGGCATTTTGATATTCAAACTAATCGCAGAAGGGTGCAGCTGCAGCCACGGGGACATCACACGGGTGATTCTTGAACGTATCTTTCCCAGGTACCAGCAGGGCAAGAAACTGTTGATGCTCAGCCTGCTGAGCTGGATCCTATTCACTCTCCCTCTGGGCTTCATCCAGCCACCAGCCAAGTCCTGCGTCGTCTTCAACCAAACTCACGTCTACCTCGACGTCCCTGAAGTCCGCGACCTTCGCAAGAGAGAAACCCCGCCGTTTTACGTTGAAGATTTAGGTAAGCGGATCCACTTAGACTCATAAGACAAAAGTTAGCAGAACTGAGATGATTCAAAAAATGAACTCAGTAGGTAATATTGTGTCAGTTATATAACTCAACAAGCCAACTACGAACATATAGTTTAAGAGTCGTAGGTGTTCAGCTTTTTAAAGATTACACATCCCAGCAGCATCACAGAAACTCCATCTTCTTGACCGAGCTTTCTTTAATACCTAAACTTTATCAGAGCTGACGGTAATTTGTCCTTGAGCCTTGATGGATACCACAAAAGCGGAGTTGAAGAAGTTTAGAAACTGATGATGAAGAATTGGAACAACGCAGTACATTGCGGTCCAGTTAGCTCCAACAAATTTGATGTACACTCCGTCACCCAAGCAAATCCCTCCCAAAGGCTGAGCTGACATTCCTAAAATATTTAGAATGTCAACTCCGCCACAGAAAATTACAGGAAATGAAAAAATATTAAGGTATATCTTATGTCAAACTTGAAGCTGAAGTACTTGTACTGCTAGTCCTGTCCTCTGGCCCGGTGGCTACCATATATCAAGCGGAACCCCATGCCATAGAAATATGTGTACAAGAGATCGCCAGGAAACGACTCAAAGGTGCGAGAATTTATATTCTATCCGATAGCTAGGCAGCTTTGAAGGCAGTTTCTGCCTTTTCGAAACCCTGAAAGTTGATCTGGAGTTGCTTTCTCTCTCTGAAGGCTGCCGCCCAGGGCAACAAACTGACGTTGCTCTGGGTGCCTGGGCATGAGGGAATTGAAGAAGCTGATTGCCAAAAAGAGTTTGGAGTCCTACCCAATTGGTCCTGAGTCCCAGCTGGGGATCACCAAGAGTTTTATAACTCGGCAAATCAATAAATGGCAGGACAATAAGTGAGTAATCTATTGGCACAATACTCCGAAGCAAGTGGTTAATAACTATTTCCAAGAAACGTGCACGTTAAAGCTCTTCTGTCTCTGAGCCGTAAAGACCTTCGCAAACTCGAGGGTCTCCTCACTGGCCATTGCCCCCTTAGGTATCACCTCCATAAAATGGGTAAGGCCAGGACAGTTGAATGCCGCCTCTGTTGCGAGGGGGTGGAAACAACAGACCATGTCATGGGTTTCTTAACACCCGCCGATATTGCTAAGGAGATGCCCGAAAACATCCTTTACTTTGTGAAAGAAGAGGCCGTTACTCGGGTTTTTAATTGAGTTGGGGATTAGGTCACAATAGATCTCTTTTGTCCTCAGTGACAAGGGGCTCCTCCCGTCCCTTTTCGGGGGGGGGGGGGGGGGGGGGGGGGGGGATAGTCCTGTCCTCAACAGCTGTATAGAGTGATTGAGAGTATCAATGATACTCTTGAGCAAAAATACATCTGCGTAGCGTTATTTCTTGACACTGAACAAACTTTTGATTTGGTGTGGCCAAAGGAACTCTTGGCCAAGATAACAAAATCACTTGCCCGGCACTTCCTACAGGATTGCGGTCTCGTACCACACGGATCGCGCATTCTCTGTAAGCTATGGTGATACCACACCGAAAGGTGTACACAGGCAGTGGTCCAGCAATAGAGCTTTTTAGGACCTTTCCTGTAGGTACTGTAGGAAGGAAAATGTACATGAAAACATGTTCTATTTGACATCGGTTCAAGGGGAGTACCTATATTATATCAAACCGGCTGTCTACAATCACCTGGAATCATACATAATTATTATTGTGAAATGAATATTTAAAAGAAAACACTGTTCAATAATAATATATTTATATTGTTGTTAATAGGCAGATTAACGTGGAACATACTTCTACTTTACTGCTTCATATGTTGTGAAGGTACCTATCATAATGAAAACGTAGTAGTTCTCATGTGGGTTGCGGAGGGGGAAATTGGCAGTTTGCGATGTTGTGTGATGTGTGATTAAATTCATTGCATTCCAACGAGTGGTGAACGATTTAAAGGAAAGGAAGTTATATCATACTATACCTAGCAACGATTGGTTGTACGTGAAAAGCATTAGAAAACATTAGGTGTAGGACGGTCGGACAAATTCCAATGAATAGCCTGCTCATAATCATTATGAATGATAATGATCTGTCCGGCTATCTCTCTATCGGCTATTTTGAATTGAATATCAAAGTAAACTATTCATTATTGTTGAATTTATAGAATATAGTGATGTTATAGACAGATTAACATTGCAACCGTGCAAGAAGACTATCATCTTACCGCCACTGAATCACTTTCTTAACGAATGTGAATCACTGTCACTGGCAACTCACAGTGCGCAGGCGCCATGTTTGAAACGTGGGGAATCCCTTGGGATCCGGCGTAGAGGATCCCGCATTTGCAAGATTGGAAAAAAACACCACGGGATCCCGCATTGCTGGATTGAGATCCCCAGGCTGAACTGACCAGTCCCAGTAACTGTGGATAAGAACAGAGGAACTAAAACACAGTTGGAACGTCGCTTTTACGACCCAAATGTGCGCAGTAGGATTTGCGCAGCATCCGTACCAACTTGAACTGCATGCTATACAAATCTATTGTCTCTATTACTTCGAACAGGCAATTGGAATTCCGCTTGTGTTTCATTCAATGCCCGTGATAATAATCAAAGTTTATTTCAGGTTTACTCTTCACCATTATGTGAGTAATGAATGTTTTTTTAACACCCTCTGCTTCGAAGTGTCCCTTTGTGCTGTTCAACGCCTAAATACAAGCGTAACAGTACCTATGTATGAAGTTCACCCAACATGAACGGTGGTGTAACTTCTCAATGAACCTCATTGATATCAGATCTACCTTGAATTATGTCGTTATAGGAACGATTTGCCAAAACAAAACAGTATTTCCCGCGAATTGGTTCCTGGGAATGTGAAAAATACGATTTTGAGTGGGTATTGTGATTATAGATGTGTAGTTTGAGATTTTTGTTTGTACCAATGTGGTTTACTGGTCGATTTGTCGTAGCGCTTGTAGGTTCATCCCTCTCCAATGAAAACTAGGTAGGTATCAATGTAGTAAAATATGAATGTATCCTCTTTGCCAGCTAACTTTCTTACCTACTTAGTGATAAGTCCTCTTGAAGTTTGATGATTTCTTCACACTTAGAATTTCAAAATGTCAAATGAATCTTATTTTAATCCAAACACCTTTCTCCCGGGGGGGATCTTGCCAACTTTGATTGAAAATTATGATATGAGCGTCGGTATAACTGGTTCGGTATGACGATGTAATAGGGTAAAGGCACCAGTTATTGGCCAGTTAAGGGTTTTTTGGTGCTACTCTCTTGTTGGGAATGCATATTTTTCGTTTAAATCCCTGTTGTCTTGGGGTTTTTATAGGAAGCTTAGCATTCCAGCATCGCGATTAGTAGTTTTTGTCAAATAAGTGGTATTTTTATTATTTGTTTTTTTCCCATAAAAACTGAAAAAATTCAATTTTCGCTAGTTATTGGCCGGATTATTAGCCAGATTCGTTATTAGCCACACAAATATTATTGCTTAATTTCCGAGTTTTTTGTATTTTTATGGCACCAATCGACTACTAGATGATTGCAGATTAAGGAAATATGAGGACCAAAACAAAGTGAAAACTCGTTAAATCCTTAGGAATGAGAGATGGATTGCTTACCGTTTTCACAAGGAACAGGTGGTTTCGAGTGAGGACTCACAAGCGACGGTATGATAATTCCGAACTGAACTGTGAGGTTTCAATATGGTTACACTGTAAGTCGTTCTGTGCCAATGCCTTCTGTATTAGTTAGGTTAACAAGGGTACTTTAAACGATATCAGAGACATCTGTGTAATAATAAACGAACTTAAAGAAGGAGGCGGCCAATAACTGGGGGGTGGCCAATAACTGGTACCCTCGTTCCCGATGTTTTATCTTTTACATTGCATGGGAATTGGGAAATAACTAACTGAGAGGTTGAAGTTGAATTGAAAAAAGAATTCGATTTAGATTGGCAGAATGCAATGTTAAAGTAAACATAAGGAAGGAAATGGGTGGGTAGATTTATTGATTGGGGTAGGATGGATAGGTATCTCTTCTCTATGGGAAGTTAGGTAGACTTATTCAATCCTACCTAGTGGTTGGCTAATTAAAAATACGAATTTGAATTAAAACTACCGTGATTATAGTCAGTCGTAGAAGTGGTACCTAACTTTGAACTGGTGACTTCAATTAATTTTTGCTAACTTTTTCCCAAGTTTCAGTAGTAGTTTATGGCATCATCAAGTTTTACTCATTTTACGATCGAGACGACCTAAATCTACCAAAAATGCACTGGTATTTTTGTGCAGGTTCTACTCGAATATTCCAGCTACGCAGAACCTTCTGCTCATTCGCATATTAAAATATTGTCGAAAAGAGTGTGCACAGAAGGTTCTGCGCAGATAACATATTCGAACTGACCCCGCACTTCTTGTCGTGGTGTTGATTTGACGCTCAATAACTGGGGGTGATAACCTGATGTATTCACTTCCAGGTCGTTGAAAAAGGCAGTAAAAACACAGTAAGGCAAACACATCCCGTTCATTTGCATGTAAATCGCAGGGGGCAGTATGAAAATTATGAGCTTCGGATTTGGTATGCAAATGTATGCAAAACTGAGCCTAGTTTGGATGGATTGGTACAAGAAAGAATTACGAACGTGAGGAAGACATTTTTAAAGTTTCATCTTGACAAAGAACCTAGTTACCTAGAGATTGGACACATTTTCAGATTAGCTGCAAGACGTGGCTCATAAATTAGGTGAGTAGGTAATGTTTTTCCTACAAAACAGGGGAAAATCATGATAACCGTGGTTACCAGGCACGGGTGAGTAAACGTTATATTTGAACTCACTTTGCCACAAAACATCCTCAAAATATGGAATTTTGGCTTTCCTTAGGTGCCGAACACTAATTTGAGGTTTAAAATATAAATTCTGTATAACAAATGTAATATTATTTGATAGAAATGATGAATTTTCCCAATTTCGTTGACGAAATTTCAATAATATGGTTTGTCAGGTCATGAGGAGCTTCTGATTAGGCACACCAGGTCGATAACTCGGCTCAGATTCGAGCCTGGCATCTCACCCCTGAACATCAAAGACATTCGGCCGGCTAACTACGACGAAAAGGAGCAACAAGGTTGGGTTAAACCTCTTTTCTCTTCCATCGTATACCGAACTCAAGTAAGTGGAGGAACCTATTGATATTATACCCATATGATTATACCAGTTGATATTATACCATATTGATATTATACCCATATGATTATACCAGTTGATATTATACCCAACTAACAAAAGTTTGTAAGGCCAGTTGTTGGGGTACCTTATTGAGAGAGAAAATTCTGAGGTTTTTTCTTCAACTTCTTCATTAGTTCTTGAGTGAATTACCAGACATGATTTGGCACCATTTCGTCAATAACTCCTATTGAATAGGTATACAATTTTGAGACATTTGGTTGAAGAAACAAATTTTGGATAGGTAACATAAATATGAAAAACTTACAAAAAATTTCTATTGAATTAATGGACGTCAATATGTTGACTTTGCCTGAATTTAGATTTTTTTTTCAATGGGGAATTTGCATGGTTATTTTTTTTTTTTGTAATTTGATAGATCGTAGTCAGGGCTTTCCAAAAAGGTGCTATCCGACGATTGAAACTGACCGAAAATGGGCCTTGTAATTTTAACCTACCTGAAGTCACGCACTTTCAGGCTGAAAATTGGCACCATGAGGTTTTCAAGGGCACTGATGCACTGAATCAAATTTTGAGGTTTAAAATAAAAATGCCTACCAATGCGAGTTCCCCATTCATTCCAGTATGTTCCTATTTACCTTCTAGCCTCAGGCTGTTTTCACTTGTAAATTAACTTCAAATAAAAATTTCGAAATGTGCTCAGCTACTCAAAACGAAAAATCTAAGAAACATCCGCCTATAGGAATAGTATTTTGTGATAGTATAAGGAAAAACCGGGAATCTCTCTTTTGTGGTGCAAAGCAGACGCTGATAAGGATTTAGGTGATGGAATTAGTTCTCATTAATTCATCTCTCGTTTCCATTTTTACCTTCACTAACTGGCCCTACTTGACATAGGTACTGCTAAATAATTACAATTAGGTGGAGCACATAAACGCTTCCTCGTCATAATGTTATACACACTAATGTAATTTACGTACCTTCCACATCACTCAATCTACCGTGCGAGATTAGTTACTACCTAATTAATATTCCTTGAAGGTAATGAGATTTATATATACCTTTGGTGTGTACGGAAACTAGTCTTTTTAGTGTGGGATTTCTAGACGGTCCTCGAGTTTCAAAGAGGCCTTGGTCCGAAATTTGGAGTACGGATTCGGCTTAAAGAATACTCGAAGACCATCTCAAGGCCTCTTCGAAACTCGAGGACCGTCTATAAATCCCGCCCTTAGTTATGAACAGGCATTTATTCCAATTTAAATAGACAAACATCAATGAAGACCGACAGATTTTGGTCGTCACGTTTACGCATTCAACAATTTTTTTCGTTTTTGCATAATTGAATTACCTATCAGCTTCTACTCTAAGTTTAACTTGTCAATGTTAAACGTATAGTCTCCACATGACTGACAACACTGAAACCATTGATCGACTACTGGAGTAGGTTGCTATCTACTACACAGATCATACTAAGAAAATTTGATTACAATCGACCAGTATGATTAGCTTCTCTAGATTATACACAATATCTATGGTTTTGATAACGTTTATGATGATTCCTCTGACAATGGCGATTGCCGCGATTCCATCTTCACACTTCTCACCGTAGACCTCAGACTATCATCAGAACTTGAATACTGAATACTGTACGAAGAACGAAGACCATTTGTGTCAAAAATTCTGAGTTCTTAGTTTTTCGATTAGTTTTCTATAAAGTCAAACTGAAATATTTCCTTGACGAAATTATAAACAAATTCTTACTTTACTTACTTAATTTCAGGACATCCAAAAAGCATTCTTTCTGCTCCTTCTTTTGGTCATCATCGGAGAATTTTTCGCAGCTCCTGCCATCACTTTGGCAGATTCCGCGGTCATCACACTCCTGGGGGAAGATGCTGATCGGTGTGTAAATTAGGCAATTATGTTTTTAAAATGAATTATTATATTTTTATTATTTGTTTTAACAATTATGTTTTTATAGATAAGTTTAAAAAAATTAAATTACTATTTCTGTTTTCGTAGTTACCATAACTACGTATCTCTTATATTTTTTATCTGTTGCTTGCTTAATATTGTTCAGACGCTTACCTATAACTAAGGTTACCAGATTTTGGGATCCTCAAAACGGGACTCCCAAGTCCTGGGAAGGTGGAGTCAATCTTTCATAGTTTGTAAAAGTCAAAAGTAAAGAATTTTTAAGTTTAATGTCAAATAGCCTATTTCGATTAAACTATTCTACTCATAAGACTGCATACGGGACTAAATATTGGTGAAACGGGACAAATAAGTGTCCCGAGTGGATATACCGGGACAAGTCCCCATAAAACGGGACGTCTGTTCACCTTACCTATAACATAAGAGCGTAAATTCTTTGAAAATTTTCCGAATGGACCGGTGAATTAGCTTGTAATTCAGAATCACTCTTAAAATTACGAAAAACGCTAGGTTCTCTCGTGATGAGTAAACAATAATTAGGAGCTTACTGATTTTTTTTCATTATTATAATTATTTTTTAGATATGGCCACCAAAGAATGTTCGGCTCTCTCGGCTGGGGGTTGGCCATGTTTTTCGTGGGTATTGCTCTCGATCATTCAACAGCGTTTCCGTACCATCCCTGCACTCCTGACCACAAAGAAAAGAATTATACCATCTGTTTCGCCACATTCTCTGTACTCATGGGTAAGTTTAGGTTACACTACATATTTGCAGTCCACCGGTTCAGGCAGATCTTTTAGCTATGCTAAAATCAGATCTGCTAGATCTAGACTAGGTTGCTACGTTAGGTCTGCAAATCTGCTAGATAAGATCTGCTAAATGCAGAAGTAGAAGCTAAATTATTTGTTAAATAATATCTTCGGTGCGAAATGCACACGTTGAAAGAATCTAGTGATCTTGGTTGTCTTTAAAAACTATCGTGGACGTGAAAATGAAGCACAGATTTTTCTATTTTCTCATTTAATCCCCGAACTATCTCAATAATTCTGCAGTAGTATGGTCTGTCAATAACGCAAAGTCGCAATAACGATTTTAATGAAAATGATCAGGTGCTGCTCTCATCACTGCCACGCAAATCAACTTCAAGTACGAGCCTGCTCCTGAGCGTCCGAACATCATGGAGAAAGGGCCGGCAGCTGAGCCAACGAGGGAGGATTTCCTTCAGCAGCAGCTGGCTCAGCAGCTGAACTGCCCTGCGCTGTCTGATACGTCGGCACCGTCCAATCAGGCAGCTCCCAACGTGGGCAAGGTAATAATGCAGTTATGATTTTGAGAATGGTGAGAGCTTGGAAAGCCTAACTTATAGAGATTAGAGATTATAATATAACAACAATAAGACTGGATTTCGGTCACACTGGAACTGGAATCTTTAGTTATTGGCAACCACAAAAAAAAAAAAAAAATAAATAAAATAAAATAAAATAAATAAAATAAAAAATAAAATAAAAAAAAGCCTGCTTCAGTCAGTCATAATTGATCTGCAATTCAAGAATGTGTTTTCCTGATCTTCTAATGTCTATGCTACCAGGGCTGTCGAGGGGACACGATCATAGGGCCCATCCTTTTTTTAAAAATAAACATGAGAACTTTTTAAGAAGATCATATTAAGTACCTACGTAAATAAATCAGAAATAGGTCACAGGTGAATAAAATACAGGGTACGTTGTACGTATCGAATAAGTCTCCTAACATTTATTTTACTCCGCTAAAAACCGACTTTTTTTATTCTCGAGAGTTTTTTCGTGTTTTCGTCCTCAAGTTACTAGAATAGCCATACCAAATGTCTTTCATTTAGTAATTGAGGGTATATACAATGTGAGGATACCGTTTGTAAGAGCGTTAAATTTTATACATCCCTAGAGCATTATAACAACTGTTACAGTAGATTCAGTGGGCAAAGAAATTGGACTAAAATTAGAGTTTTCTCAAATTTTCAAAATCACTATTCTTTCGAACGGCTCCATATCTCCGATAAAATGGGTGAATTCTAGTGCACGTTGCAGGAAAAACTTCCTCGGAAACTTAGCTTTTCAATAGCGTGGTTAGTTTTTATTTTACTGTAGGAATTATGGGAGAAATTTCTCGAGGAACTCGAGTGTTGGAGTGTTTACGACTTGACCAAGGCTGGAAGAGTTTGTTATCGTTTTCGATCCTTAACGCTGAATCGAATGGTGACACTCCAGATTCATTCTGACTGTTGGAAAATTGATTTTCAAGAAAAGTAGTGCATTTTTGGACATACCAGCACATTTTTTGTTGATTGCAACCCATTTTTTTGCTGATTGATCAGAAAAATACGAGTTGGATGTGCTGATATGACCAAAATTCACTTTTTTTTAACCCAATTTGTCAACAATCAGAATGAATTTGGAGTGTCACCCAGTCCCCCCCCCCCCCCCCCCCCCCCCCCCCACCTCGACAGGGCTGTGTGCTACAACTGTTTGAGTAGTTTTTGTCTTGTTGTTGCATGGATGGAATCATCCCTCAACGCACATTCTTCTTCAAAATACACTCGTGTTGTAAATACAAAAGAATTACCTAAATTACAAAAATTATGTCTACGAATGAGCAATTATCACTGATAAATTTGGGAAGATGTCTTTAACATAAATAACAATTACCAATTCTACTCCACACTTATCTTCCTGTACTGTAATGAGAATGTACTGTACTTTTTCAATTGCAGAGTCAGATGTTTGCCCAAACAATGAGGGAGATTCCTGAATGGGTGACGGTCCTGAAGCATTTTAACAACCTCAAATGCGCTTCGTTCCTTTTCGTCGCCTGGTTCATGGGATTTGGAATCGGCCTCATCTTCACATTCCTATTTTGGCATCTCCAGGTAGGTCTGTTAATAACTAACGAATGTAGTGTGTGCCGTAAAATTACAAGCTTCTCAGGATGCCAATTGAAGGTGAATTGAAGAAAACAGACCGTTGAATCAAGTGCAGGACACAGCTGTATACTTCCGTGTGAAGGTAAGAGACCTGATCTCCAAAAATTTTCGAAATCGGTGTTTTTTGCTTTCCCTCCTAATTTGGAACCGCAATTTCCATTGGTGAAGTCAAAAGTTACGAAATCCGACTGAAAAACGTTGATATTTGAACCTCAAATATTGAAATTCCATGCGATTTGGTGGTACCTAAAGACCCAATTTGTAGGGAGATCTGATGTTCAGCTAAATAAACACCTGATCCCCGCGGCCAGCCATACCCGTCTGAAGGTAAAGCGCCTGACCTCGGGAAAAAATCTCGTAAGGTGTTTTACCCCCTAATTGGAGGCCTCAAAATTGGACTTCATCAGGTGTTATGTCTGAACGTAAATCACCTGAAGCCCCACATCAGGTGTTCTTCCTCCAAAAAGGTGGTTGGATTATGTGGTTTATAGTGGCTGGCAGGAAAACACCAGGTCTACAGTTTTTCGTCCCCCAATGGTGTTTTTGGGGGAAAATTTTCCCCCAAGGGTTGGAAATAGTTCACAAGAGACGTCAAACCAGCGAGAAACATCCTAGCGACTCAATAAATGGTCATAACATGTCAGAGAAGTTCCAAAACTTTGAAGTCATTTATGAAAATTTAAGATTTTCGACTCCAAGTGTTTTACCTTCACACGGCAGTATAGTGGGTCAGTAGTCAGTTACAGTTTACGCTTAATTTTGTAATGCCGTTCAAACTGCATTCAACTCTCTTCTTCAAAATCCAGTGAGTAGGTTTATTGACGATAGTAGGGTAAAGGCACCAGTTATCGTCAGGTGCAAAATATGGAACCAATGTTCGCCACTCCCAATTTCGTTCTGATAAAGAGTTTAGCGCCACGTAGGGATTTACAGCTGTGATTCAAGGTGAAATGTCCCTCATTTTAGTGAGACATTTTGTCGATAGATGGCTGTACTATCGGGGCCAAAATTAATTTCCGTTTTTCTCTGGAACGGGTGGACCGATTTTTATTCTGCAAAGCTTTTTGTGAATGGTATCACCAAACTTAGGTTTGTACATTCAGTTACCTTGTTTAAAAAATCGTCTTCCATGGTGCGCAAAATGTTTTTGCTCAAATTTTTCGAAATGTCAGGTATCCATGACGTAGAGTTTTGCAAGCAGAATTCAGAATCTGATTTTCCAGATTCAAAATCAGATCAACAGATCGATCGACCTGTTCGAAAAACGAATTACATACCTACTATAGAGACAAAATTAATGATCCACTCTTTACCTGCCTGGAAGAACTGGTTTTTGGTTTCCGATTCTCGCCAAAATCAAACCAACGTTCCCAATTTTCTGTTGGTAATAAGAAGAAATCCTGATCAGTACCTGAACGCTGCTCTCCACTGTTGGTGTTGTCTAAGAGGTGCGTTTATTTACTTGTATTTTTTTACCTTCCCAAGTAGCGTTTTTCTCTTTTCTTTCCATTTGAATAGTTTCTCTATACTTCATAGGTTCTAATTGACATGTTTAAATGTTTTTTGGCGATAACGACTGGTGTCGTGAAAGTATGTTTTATCCAATTATCGTCGCAAGTGAAAAGTTGTTGAATATCAACTTTTGTTCAAATAAAGTGTAAGTTTTATCTCAGCGCCCACCTGCACTTAATTTGTAGCAAATTCTTTCCAAATTTTTACATTTGAAAATACAAATAGAAATTGCATTATATTTGAGGATGACGATGACTGGTGCATTTTTCTGGATTCCTCTTGGCAATAACTGGTGCATTCGTTGACGAACACTGGATTCCCCATGACCATAACTGAAGAGAAAACCCATTATAAGTTTTATTGCTTAAAAAACATAGTTGATAGTTTTTTCTGAAAAAATTGATGGTACAGCTTGGATTGCTGGCGATTCGAAAAAGTCCCAAAGTTAAAAGATTGGTGGTAGAATAAGGGAGAAATGAGCGAAATAGAAGGATACAAATTTGATAAGGCGTTAAGCCTGACGATAACTGGTGCCGTTACCCCAAGTACATTGAAGAGAATACAATATATTATTATCCTGCCTAAGTTTCCATTTACGGTATTTCCAGGATTTCGGAGGTACCCCTACTCTATTTGGTGTTGCATCTGTCATCAACCATATCTCCGAGATCTTTGCTTATTTCTTCAGTTTCAAGCTCATCGCTCAAATGGGCCACGTGAAGGTACCCTTATTTTTGCAATGTTTCTTAGTAGTAATTCTCAAACATTAAATTAAGTATTCAATAAAAGTAGAAGAAATAGGAAGACAGTAGAAAAAGAGCAGAAATAGGAAGGCCTAAACGCATCAAGTCTTGGAGAAAACCCCAGTACAGGAGAGGGGACCTCCCCACACAGCCCTAGGGTCACCTGGAGGGGCTTCCTGACATATATAATAATGGACCTATATCATCATCAGTCATTCCAGTTGTAGAAACCAGTTAAGCCTTAAAGCCTACCTATTTCGACTAATTTTAAACCAAGCTCTCGCCTTGTTACTTTTCTAACCTTTCCCAAAAGTATATTCTTTTATTGTTGGTCAAGTACCTATACGAATTTCCAATCTAAATTCTGAATATCCCTCTTTGAAGTGCTTAGGAAGGGTATCTGGAAAGGAGATCCTTACTGCTGTTAGGCTTGTCTGCCCATTAATGTGACTTCTTCACATGAAGGCCCGTCTATTAATCGGCGTGACGTCTAATCAGGGCTTGGCTTAAGGTAGTTGCTCCATAGCCGTCTTGGTGGGCATGTCATCAACCGAGAGTGACGTCTCTTAACTGAGTTAAGAGACGTCTTCCAGACAAGTTGACGCCCACACAAGGCCTGGCTGGACAACCCGGGCTGCCGTCTAGATCTCTATAGGCATGGCAAAACATTCCTAGAAAGATATCCAACCGAAGCATTATGAAAGAGTTATAAAGAAGGAGGTGAGGGGAGGAAGATAGATACAAAAATCAATATAAAAGAATTTAGGGAGTTCAAGTAAATATAGGAGTCAGAACATCATGTATAGGGAATAATGTCAGAACTAAACAACACGCATCAACATCGATAATTACAACGTATCTCGATTGGGACTATCGACTGAATAACACTGGGTTTCCTTAGAAGCCCCACTGCGAAACCGGTCGATAAAACATATAGGCCTCTTCTAATTTGTTGTGATGAAGAGAATCGCGATCTTCAGATAGAATTGAAAATGTTCAGTTTCCATACAGTCAGAATTACAATCGTATTTATATAGATTTGATGATAAGACATACCCATTCATCAACAATAATAAATATTGGATGGCTTTCAGGTTCTCTGCTTGGGGCTTGTTGGGAACATCGTGAGGTTTTTGTACATTTCGTATCTAAAGAACCCTTGGTGGGTCTTGCCTTTCGAATTCATGCAAGGTTTGTTTATTCACCCTCATACCCTATGAGGATTTTTTTCTTTAATTGTACTCTTTACTTGTAGGTTAACTGACATAAATATTGTAATATATTATCCATGTTACTGAAAGGTACAGACAATCATGAAGTTGGTGATTGAAGCGACCCAGCCAGCCTCTCTCTTGTCTCCTCAGTCTTGGAATCTAAAAACGAATTCGAGAGTTTGAAAGTTTTCTCAATGGTAATAGATTTTGATAAATTCTGAAATGTATCCTGAAGTTTAACGCCTATTCATATCAAATCATAAATCCACTATAGAAATGAACCATTTACGAAACAACGTGTTAACTGCTAAACATGGTGACAGTGTCTAAGAGCCTGTCACCAATATATAACAACTGATAGGTAGCTACCATAGTAAGTGCCTATCACCACACGATATCAACTGATCCCAAACTATCCAGTGCAACGCACGTGACAACCTAGTGTTAGAAATGGGTTCTCGGTTAATTCGCTCATTAACTCATGCTGCTTTCTGGATCGTTGAACCTTATTATTATGGCCCCGTCATTTCATAACTTGGTTGTTAATCAATAATTTGTTCACTATCGGCTGTCTGTAGTGTATAGTAGTTAACGCTTCTGACTGAAAAACCGACCATTTGCAGAATTTGATTCTTTCGTGGGTTGGAGGTCAATAGCCAACGTGAACAGCTTAATTTTTAATACCACAACAATAAATGCCTACTAATTAAAAGGTTTGAATTCTTCAGGTATCACCCACGCCGCCGTTTGGGCAGCTTGCTGCTCTTACATCGCTCACAACACTCCTCAACACCTGAGGAGCTCCGCCCAGGGCGTTCTTCAGGGTCTTCATCACGGTCTAGGCAGAGGCTGTGGTGCTGTATTCGGCGGGATATTCGTATCGTATTTCGGTAAAAAAAACTCATCCTAGTTTAAATCTATAATAGTAATAATCTATAATCGATGTATCTAGAAATTTCAAGCTCAGGGATTGATTCTTCAACTAATTGGCAATACCTCGGCAACAAATTTCTTGAAGTTTTCTGAATCTCTTGTATTGTCACCGTACCCTGTGACAGCCTCACCATGGAACTACCTCTTCCTCCATACCGAGAGTAACACCCAGTAGTTATTGCACGATCCATTCGTCTTCCATGATCCATGCTGGTTCCTACTTTTGCCTTCTATTGTAGAGGCATGTCTGGAGGTTCCCTTCTCCTCAAGGGGGAGCTAGCAGGTTTTCTCCCCCCAGTCATTAATTCACTTCTACTACGGCCATTGCCTGGTTAGTAGGTACCTATATCACACCTTCTATCCTTTTTCCATTTTTACCTACCTCGTGGTATTTCATATTTTCATTAATTCTTTTTCTCTTTGTGGACACTTACCTTCAGCATCACAACGATCTGGTGATTTCATTATTTATTTCTATATTTCATTTATATTGATTTGAGCAGAGTATTAGGTAGAGGCTATCCTAAACTCTCATTCAATTATAGTCTTTTCTTCATCCTTATTTTGACTTCTTGTCTATTCATATCCTTCTGCAGTAATGAAGATCAACCCAACCCAGAAATATTTCGTCAACTTTGATTGGGAATGGGGTCCACTGAAATATTCACCTTCTTCGCTGAGCTTTCAATAATTTTATAACCTTCTTAAGACCCTGAAGAATCGTGAATCGTGGCCTGAATTTAACGAAAGCTCGGCGAAGAAGGTGAATATTATTAGAGGAGGAGTACCAGGGTGAGTTCAATTACAACGCACTGAATTTAATATAACTTTATAATTATTGGAGAAGAGAGAGAAACGTGGGGGACACACACAACGATAGATGAGCGACTAGAAGGGACATCCATTGGACAGGTAGAGTGGGGGAACCAATCATGATCGACTGTGATCAGCCAATTAGCTAATAAGAAGTATTGCGCCAAATACAAACGCCAACAAATATTTCAGTGGACCCCGTTCCCGATCAAAGTTGACAAAATTCATATCCTTCCTCCAAAATAAGGGTATTATAGTTTTCTCAATTTTATTAAAGTTGAGTGGTAGCAGAATCTGCCTTTATTTTAGGAATTTATCAAGTAAAGCCTTGGATAAATTCGAATACGGAGAGGCATTTACTAAAAATCAGTAGTCTTCATCCGTCTTAGTGCACATGCTGTATCGCTCGATTTCCTAGGAACACCCTAGCTTCTGGCCTCTAAATGGGTGTTTTGAAGAATTCCTAAGAACGATTATTTATTGCCAATAGTTGAGTAATAAATCCCCGAAGTATGAACATGGAATTCCCGCATACTTACCTGTAATATTTTATCTCAATGATCTTTATTTGATGGCATATCATTCGACAGTGCATTATTTGTCTAACCAATAGTATTATGATTTGACAATAGAATATTCCGTTACAGGTTCCACTGCCACTTTCCGGGGCTACGGTCTTGTGTGCCTCATCGTTCTCGGTGCTTTCATTTTCATAAATTTCTACAAGAAAGACGAGGGATTCATTTCCAATATCCCTGCGACTGAAGATCCTCACCAGGTTGGGAAGATTTAATCGATTTTTCATTAGTTAATAAATTACAATAGTGTTTATCCTCCTTACGGCTGAAAAAGACCTTTCCGCTGCTGCTGAGGTGATGGGCGCAACAGACAGAATGTGCAGCAATGCTCTTATATTCGGTCATTGCTGTTGTTTACCTTTCGTACAGTTTGGGCAGCTTCCAGACTTTTCTTAACTTGAGGGTGGAGCGTTTGTCCAGACTGTGAGAGGTCATGGGTCCGATTCCTGGATCTCCCCAGACACCTCATTCTCACTCGCTCTCAATAATCTATATTCATGTAGGAGATGTATTGTCTAACTATGCCAACCTTTCAGCCTTTTCCTCCATCGTTACTAAAAGAAGAAAGGTAGTAGATACTTATTATTCACTGTAGTGTTTTGCGTTGGAGGGGTGCGGTAACGAATCCCACCAGGCAATCTTGCATCAAGGGATCAAGGAAATTAGGTACCGTACAAATACTTACTATGATTGCAGGTGGCTGAAGAGTCTGTTCATCTAGCTCCACATGGCGTCCCTAGCAACCCCATACCACGTGCCTTGTCCAGCACACGGCTCCACGAGTTAGCTCAGGAGAGTCAGGGCTACGGGTCGACGTACTCAACGACGTCGGAGGGCACCCTGGGCCTCCCAGGACAGCAGTCGTACCAGCCGCCTGCTCCAGTCGTCCCACAAAAACCATGTAAAGAATTATTTTTATTCCTCATTCCTTGGTTATTTCATGCCATCAGTGTTGTAGGTGCAGAGCTTGACTATTTTGAGTAAGTATCCACAAAGAGAAAAAGAATTAATGAAAATACGTGGTATGTCAATACCACGAGGTAGGTTAAAATGGAAAAAGGATGGAAGGTTTGATATAGGTACTAACCAGGCAATGGCCGTAGTAGAAGTGATTTAATGACTGGAGGAAGAAACCCTGCTAGCTCCCCCTTGTGAAGGAGAAGGGAACCTCCAGACATGCCCTCTACAATAGAAGTTAAAAGTAGTAACCAACATGGAACATGGAAGACGAATGGATCGGGACGTAGTTTAATAAGATATACGTCCTTATACGAACTGAAATAGAGAACTTGTGTTAGAGGAATACCGCTGGATAAGTGTAACTTGTTATGGGAAGTTTCTGATTTGGTGGAATCCTATCATCTAGAGGTTTTAAAAATAAAAATAATCTTAAAAGTGCATTGAGTTCTGTTAAAGATAAAATTCAAGTTCAGGACAAGAGTGGGGTTTAGAAAATTAAATGTTCATGTGGTAGGAAATTTAGGGAAAGAATTGGAGAACATGAAAAAGATTTCAGGGAAAACGAGGGTGATTCTGCAAGTCATCTGAGTGAATCCAATCATAACTTCAGTTTTGATCTGACAAATATGTAGACAGTTTGTAGAATTTCTTTATTTTTTCCATAGGGAGTTATGTTGAATGTACCTACTTGAAAAATTCGAAATAATTAAAAC
>JAEMON010000012.1:10756286-10786989 GCA_030264115.1 Lygus lineolaris
ATATATCGCCCGTTCTTAATAAAACTGCTGTATTCACCAGAATACACCAGTATATATATTCAAAAGAATACACCAGTATTATATGTATATATATACATACATATATATTTATATCACAACACAGAACACAAAAAAATATACTACGAATAGGCAAACAATTAGATAGTCTTTAAAACTTTTTTCTCTGAATCCATACGATTAAGGAAAGTACCTTACCTACCTAGTAAGTAGTTCATTCGATGCTCTTCTGCTATAGAAGAAATTAATATTGACAGTCACGGTAGTGCACCAACAGTACTGTAATAATTTATTGTTCTGTATTTTTCAACCGACCAAATGTTTGAACACGTGAATGAACGATTGAATCACTCATTTATACATAAATCATTAGGTATATTATGCATAAGCTCATCATAATAGGTGTGCAAAAAAATATTGTTCACCTTCATTCATTATTGAGCGAAATAAACGAAAAAATATGGTTATTTATTCGAGTGACCTCAGTTGCGGAAAATTGGGCTGAGAGAAACAATGTGCACTGATGAGAACGTGGAATTGTTATGCCACTAATGAGTCCATGTTAATGAGAGAATGGGAAACTAGAGGTTCGAAACATCCCCTGTTCTGGAGACCGGAGAATCTCATTCAGAACAGCCCTGCACCGACCGAGCGGTCACAAGTGCAGGTCGTCACGATGAAGAGATAGTGAGGCCAACTAACTCTCCTCTGTGATGTTGTAGGTCGCGCATACGTAATGACAGAGATGAGTGGAGGAATTAAGAGAGATGTCCGCCGTATCACACAGTAAATTGAATATTCATTTAGTGCTACGTCACTTCAACTAGTTCACTTCAACTACTTTTGCTTCCTCACTACCGAAGCTAGGAAGCTATGTATTCGTGCAAGAAATAAAAACCTGGAACTTCGCCACCTTTTTGTAAGTATACAAAATTAAACATAACGACAAACAGACTCTAGTCTAATAATAATACACAGGTAGGTATATGATAGGTAATAACAGTAATAGATTCAATGCGAAATCTTGGTTCGCCAGTTTTTTGCAATGGATTCATCACTGGGATCAAAATTTATAAGTCATATTTTTGTTTAAAATACTCGTACCTATAAAATCTTGAAATGAGTTGACCTTCCAATTTAAACCCTGATCCACACTAACCTAAGTACACTCATATTGCTCATAGGAATTGGAAAGAAGCAAACCGGGGGGTTGTGCTTAATGAAATTCGGGTTTACAGCTTTGGTTGTGTCTCGCAACGTCGAAATTACTTTCCATCTAGACATGAAATACAAATATTTGCAGGTGTTTCCACCTCTTTTTCGTTATATTGAAGCTCAGAGGAAGATTCTCAGATCTTACGAGGTACTCGCACATCCTCACCAAGGGACCTGACCGAGATGAGATTCACGACATCTTGACAAGCTGCCTGACTGGTTTCATCTGTCATCAAAAGGAACCCATTCCTACGTACGAGTACCTACATAAAAATACAGCGCCCTTCACAGCTATTACATTCAAACTTTGTGCAAGTGAAAACAGATCAGAAAATGTCCAATAACATAAATTGAATGTCTGGGATTTTGTGGGTTATTTATTTACTGAGCTGATTCGATAGGCAGAACAACCATGCGATATCCACACTCTTCCGGACTTGTGACACGGCTCCTTCTTGATTAACATAATATGATACCTATCTTCAAGAAGGCTAAGGCTTACAACGCTACACTCTCCTCAGAGTATCGAGAAATTGAATGAGTATTTCACTGACTAAATCAATTTACCCGCCTATTTTTTATTTATTTTAAAGTTGGGAGTGAAATGAGATGATACCTATTTTGCATTCGCACAAAACATGCAATGTTCCATTTTTTGTAAGTAATTTTAGAAGTTTTGATTACTCCAACGTTACATGGGTTACCTACTTGGGGAGTGGATACTTGGTGTATTATGATCCTTGATCCCGTTAAAGCTACCTTATCGAGTGTGCCGTTCATTCAGAGTTTTCGCAAGCCAACGGGTGACGTTAGTGAAGGAGGCCCGGAACGATACCCTAGAGCAAACGACGATGCTAACCACCTCCTGGAGGGGGGCCCGGCTGATAAGGAGGTGACACGTCAGTGTACAGGGAAAAGTGACCCCATGATCCTCCCGTCTGACGTTAGTCTCGAACGGGTGACGTTAAACGAGCAATTTCACCGTCGCCTGTTACTACTGTCTCCTCACGGTCACGAAAAAAAAGGTCCGGGGCTCCGGGGCTCTGTGAGGAGGTTCCACGTCGCCCGTCAGTGGCATGCGAAAGTACGGGTGTTTGCCGTTAAGTTGGGACAAACTTCAGGGATCGATTTTACAGGTCATTTCCAACAAAAAGTCTCCTACAGTTTTTTTAACCCCTTATTTTTCGATTTTTGTTAATTTTTAAGATTTTGTTTTTTTCTTTCAACCTTACATCACTATAACAGACATAACTCCCTTAATTCACAGTGTAAAATAAAATGAATTATAGCGTTGGAAAGACCGTTGAATTTCCTCCAAGAAAGGCGAAAAACTTTATCGAAAAATCAATTTGTTATCACTCAAAATGAATTGGGAGTGTTACCATTCGCTCCGAAAAATTACTTGGAAAACGATACTTAACTCCTCCAGTCATAGTCACGTCGTCAACACCCTAAAACTCTCGATTTCCGCGAAAATCCCACTTTTTTTCACATTTAAATGCAATTTTCTCCCTCAATTGATACACCAAAATCAAACAGTAGTACACCGTTGGAAAGCTGAGATCTTGAGAAAATTTGTCCCGTTGAGTTCCCAATACAGTGGATACTAGCAGAGGTAGTAATGACAGCTAAACCAGGCAAACCATCATAATGACGAAAAGTCCTACCGTCCCATCTCCCTTCTACCCATCATCTCCAACGGTTTATGAGAAACTCCTCTCAAAGCGATTAAAACCTATAATCGAGGAAGGAAATCTAATCCCTGATCATCAATTTGGATTCAGAGATCAGCACTCAACGACAGATCAGGTACACCGGATCACCAGCGTGACAGAGAAACGCTTCGAAGTGAAGGCAATCTGCTCAGCAGTGTTCCTTGACGTCTCTCAGGCGTTTGACCAAGTCTGGCATAAGGGTTTCAAACAAAGCTAAAAAGTTCCATTCATGCAACATGATTTGATAAGCTAATTTTCGAAGAATAATTTCAACCAATTTGGTGGGTGATTCTTATAGGAAATTTCACGCTGATTCCAAATATAACATATATTATGTTCCTATGAATAGTATGGTAATGCACACCAAAAACCTCAAAAACACGTTTTTTAAAGCGATTTTTTACACTAAATTTTCAAAATTTGAACCCTTGGAGTACTCCAAAAATTCTGGCCAACGAACCGTTTTAGAATGGTCTGAGTCAATTTAGAGTCAAAAATCGCTGAAAAAACGTGTTTTTGAGGTTTTTGCTGTGAATTACCATCTTAAATATAGGAAAATATATTATGGTATATCCGGAATCGGCGTGAAATTTCCTATCAGAATCACCCACCAAATCGGTTAAAATTATTCTTTGAAACTTCGCTCATCAACTCATGCTGCATGAATGGAACTTTTTATATATTAAAAAAAAAACCAGTTGGTTAACAGCAAAGGCCACCGCGAGGGAGTAGAAACCAGAAAGTCGCGTTGGCAGTAAACTTCTAAACTGTGGCGTGGAGGTGGCTTAGATAGCTCTTGTTAAACAATACAAAATGCGATATTGCGCCAGAACACTTTGATTCCCCTTCTCAGTAATTTAAAAAAAAAGTTCCATTCATGCAGCATGAGTTGGTAAGCGAATTTTCAAAGAATAATGTTAACCGATTTTGTGGGTGATTCTTATAGGACATTTCACGCTGATTCCGAATATACCATATTTATGTTCCTATGTTTAGGATGGTAATTCACACCACAAACCTCAAAAAACACGTTTTCTGGCGATTTTTCAAACTAAATGTTCAAAATTTGACCCCTTGGAGAACTCCATAAATTCTGGCCAACGAACTCATCCTTACTTTTGATATTATTGACATTTTAAAATATTTTTGGATTTTTTATTTCGATCCCTCGGGCAGATATCGTCTGGAGTGACACAAATATAAATAAATATATAAATATATATATATATACATATGAATACGTGTTAAATTCGTGTTAAATGCCAGGAATCGTTTTAGAATGGTCTGAAACGGATTTCCATGAAGAAAAATGTCAAAAATTTGCATTACAACAATTTTGAAGCCATTGCAATAGCTTCATTTTCTTCGAAAATTCGCTAAAAACGATTTTAGGAAAGAATCCGCCAATATCGGCCCACGGGTAACGCCCATTAATTTAATTAGGTACCTATTACTATAAATTACCTTCATAGTATCTTCATTATATTCCGCTATCTAGAGTCTGTCTATTAAGCTACAGTCAGTCTGTTTATAAGACGGTATAGAAAGTGGGTAGGTATATGTACACAACCCCTAAAATAATCCTGGGGTTTCTATCCCATCTTACTGCCGATATGGGATAACCTTCAACCAGCTCGTATTTAAACAGTCTAATAATATTAGTTTAATGTATTACCAAAACTCATTACTTTGAAAACGCATTACTGCAGATTTATAACGCATCATCTTTATGTTTTCCTGTCATGACTTTCTAGTACGATTTCATTCGTTCGGGGAGTACAGAATGTATTATTATTATCCTTTGCCAACACAAACGCACATAAATCGTCCAGAGAACGGACCTAAACCCTGGGGTTTGATGCACAGGCCTTGTGAATCATTATAGCCCACAATTCAGCACTAACGACCTAAACCCCGCGATTCCAGCTCATCATATATAGAAACCCAATGGGGTCACGTAACACATCATCATAATTTTAGTTTGCCTATCCCCATGTCAACGGATCGTGAATCAAATTTAAATCACGGGTCATGGCAGAACTGGCCAACCAAAGCTTCCGTGTTTTTCAAATTCAAACGTTATTTGATTTATTTCATTCGCGTTCGGTATTTCTTTCAAAACTAATCGACATAAAACAAAGTGTAAATAATGCTGAGCCGACGAATTATTAATTTGCTTGTCTGATTCAATCGTGGAGTTCTAATTCGTTGAAATTGACTCTCGCGCTGCTATTCCGAGAAATACACGACCATTGGAAGCGTCCAGATCGTTAGCCATCAAATTAATAGCCTCTGGAATAAACAGAAGGTCCTGAGTTTAGAATCCTCGTTCCATTTTATTTAGTGTTCTCATAAACTGATGGCTGGAACTCATAGGAATTTAAAAACCAGATCGAAAACATGAGGGCACTGCTCACTAGTGAGGGTCTTCCTAGAAGACAGTAACAAAATGTTCACACAATTTTTATCAAAATAATTATTAAATTAAAATGCAAGATCTATTTGCCATTCGTCCCTAATTCTTCTATAGTAAGTACGAAGGAAGTTACCTTGAGGTACCCTGTTATTACGTTGAGTCAAACCACAGAAAAACCTAGTGGGTTCGCTCTGTAAACCTCTTGAGCAACTACCTAATTAATGCTGATCTCCAAAGTTTCAAAAGGCCTGAACATGTATTTTGAGGCTTCGGAGTTCAGCAGGGCGGGATTTATAGACAAACCTTCAGTGGAGGTCTCCTCAAGGTGAGGACTCCTCGATTTGAGGAACTGGTCGGCTGGAGGAACGGAGTGGAATTTATTAAAAAAACCAACCTCGACCTCGACTCGAACTTGGAGGATTCCTCGGGTTGAGGTATTCCTCGAAGTTCCGAGGCCTACTCAAAATCCATGTCGGCATCAAATTCTACAGATTTTTTGTGAGATTGGCAACACTTTTAGAAAACAGTACATAGAGATTAGCCTGGAATTGTTGTGTTTGTTGTTCATTTCCTTTTCATTTATGGGAAAAACGCTTCTCACCTTTTAGAGATTCGGTCCATTGGTCTGTGGGCGTCACAGGTGCTCGTCAAATTCCATTTCTAACTTCCGAAAAATCACGAAAGAAAAAAGGCAAAGAGTTTGAGAAAGAACACAAAAGCAAAGAGAACACAACAACAAATGAGCGTGTTTATTGGGGGTTTGAGATAACCTGTTGTACATTACCGCCTTTTTGAAAAATTTGAGGAAAATCTACAGGCAAGTTTATTTCTTATTATGATAATTTCAGGATGAAATTCAGTTCAATTTTGTCTTACAATATAATTTTTACCATAAAATTCACTTTCGAGGAACGCTCAAGGTACTTATTTCCTCCTCGGCTGGAGGCGTCCTCGACTTTGAGTTGGATTTATTAATATATCCGCACGGAAGTTGAGGAGTCCTAGGAGGATTCCTCGAAATTTGTGTTCGAGGAACGATTATAAATACTGATTCGGCTTAAGGAATCCTTGAAGACCATCTTAAGGACTCCTCGAAACTCGAGGACCGTCTATGAATCCCGCCCTAATTCAATGGTTGTTCGAGTGATTGATAGAGCAAACCCACCAGGAGCACAATGCCAGAACAGGTATTTGGAGACCTTGTCAGAGTTGATTCGATAGTTGCTCAAATGGTTGACGGAACAAAATTTCAGATGTATGTTTAATTTTTGTTTTCAGCACAATACTTGAATGGTATTAGTTAATTCTGTAATGTGAATAACCACTAGTAAAAACTCAACTGAAAAACAAGATTGAACAAATTACAGAAACAAACTTCTATCTTGTCCTGGGAGGTTTAAGTGTAAACTTCGTCTTATTCGAGTTGGTAGGTATTACTACTTGGTGTATGAGTATGACTCGTATTTCTTCATGCAGATTTCTGTATTACTCCTTCGTGGATCTATCTAATCTAATAGAATGTAATACTTCATTGAGATCATTGAGAAGTAATGCACACACATTCGGAAGTTATACAATATTTGTGTTAGGTTAAGATTAAAGTGCGAATGCTAAATTATGTCAAGAGCACCCACCTATTGTTCGTAATTTACCTAGCATTGTACATGAGAGACAAAGGAGAAGTTATATAAACGAAAATACCCGAAGCCCTTTAAAAAAATGTATGACCACATTAGGCACCTTATTCTCTTCTATATCTAAAAAAAAAAAAAAAAAAAAAACAGAACAAAGAGGTTCTTTGTCCCTAAGGGTTAACAATAGGTATAGGTACCTTTTAACTCACGCCAAAGGTACACAAAAGACTATTTATCACCTGACCTGCCGTGGCTAACGCGCCGTCAGAGGTGGCCTCCTTGATCCAATATTGTTGTTATTCTCCCTACCCCCGGAAGTAGGGCCGACCTACACCGGAAGCGGAAGTACTGAGCCCTCCAGAATAGCGCAGAAACGTAGAGCTCCCCTGTTGCAACGTACCGAGAAGTCTCGTAGGCTTATCATTTGAATAATACCTTCATAATCGAGGTCAGTCATTCAGAGTTGAATAGTTATATCTAACAAGTTATGCAAACAAGCTTTGGAGAGGCGCAAATTTAATGGCGATATGAGCGTGATTCCTTTTCCACACCTTTATATGGTAGACAGTTGAGTTGACTCGGAAGTTAGATTTCAGTCGCATTTCATTCTTCAGACAAATTTGGTTCCATGTCTGTCGTTCTGTCTGTCCAAGTGCCCACGAATCCTTCCCACCAGGATTCGGGAAACGCCCTCGGGGCCCCCAGCCATCTTGATTTTGAAAACTATGAAGAAATAATAATTAAAAAAAAAAAAACAATAGAAAAAATAATAAAATAAAAAAATTAAAATAACCTAGAAAGTTAAACGCAGACATCTAGTAAGTAAGGAATGGCTAGGCCCCAGCGCGAAACCTTTTTGCTGCCTCCCCCCTTATCTATAAGGCTTATGGGGCCCCTGCTATACATGATATACATTTATTATATATATATTTTAATTAATAATTATCATATATTTTATATATATAATATAATTATATTATTATATAAAATTTTGAAGCCGTTGCAATAGCTTCATTTCTTCATTTTCTTCGAAAATTCGCTAATAAAACGAGCACACAGAGAACACCGGGTCTGTACGTACCTTGAACAGAATATATCCTTGTGTAAATATTTTTTTTTAGCTGGTTCAGACTTAACTGGGAGCTGGGAACGTTTGTCTAAGCAAACACGAGTGTGGGCGAACACGTTGGGTGGTAAAACACGTTTTTAGTCGAGATTCGTTGGTACAGAGGAGAAGCAAACCTTTACCCTTCCGGGTCAGGGACCAGCTAAAAAAATTGAATTTCACTCCAAATATCTCCCACTATTCAGTTGAAAAAATTATGAGACCAGTTATAGAATATTTTTAGTCTGTCGAACAAATAAAGGGGTTAACTAAGCACTTCTTATTCAAAACGTGACAATAATATCGCACCTCTTCCAATTTCTGTGAAATAACAGCTCAAGGTTTTTGGTTTCCAAAGGTTTGCTTGAGTAGTTCCGCTTTTTACTGTTTTTTTAAATTTTTTTTAACGGTTAAGGGTCCATATTATTGTTACCTGACCTGGTTCTATAATCAGAGGGACGACTGGGAAAAAAGGCTTATACCGCTCATCGAGGGAAAACATCCCTATACCTGAAGCCTTGAGATCTTAGGAAGGCTGAATTTTCAAGGTCCATTCTTCTTTGAGAGTTCTTTGCACGATTCCGAAATCTGAGTCGTAATTACGAATAGCTTTCTGACTAGAGCAAGCAGCTTGAACAGTAGCCACTAATAGAATATAGTACTCCAAAGTCTTTATAGCTTTTGAGGTTGAGGAGCTACCAAGTGGGGAGCATTCAGGTGCCACTCGAGCTTACCCTCGTCAAAAGGAGGAAAACAGCGAAGAAACCTGGAAAAACCGCGATAAGTCAGAAAACTGTACTCACTTCGGCTGTTTTGAAGGGATGAAGAAGGTAAATGTGATTCACGCTCTGTCATGTGAAACTAAACGCGGAATTACACGGTTTTACAGCTTCAGGGATGAAACATCCGCCGATGCGTTGAGAGTCTTTTAGTTACAAGGGAGATTCACCGTATAAATCAAAGCGTATGGAGGGTGAAATTGCCTTCATAAATTAACGGCCGGTTTTCTCTTCCTCTTGTAAAACGCAAGGAATAACGGGGTGTTGGGACCGTTACCCGTGAAATATCTTTCAACACTTAACGGCGGGTTGAGATTACGCGCCGATTACGTGACAAGACTCGGCCGTCGAGTGTTTGAGATAAAATGGCCTGTTTTTTTTCTGGACCGTAAAAAAAAACGCCGGAGAGAGACAAAGTCGAAAAAACAATAAAGCTGTGTCAATAGAAAATCTTGGACTAATTGCGTTTTTCTTTCACCTTCCGTTTCAGAGAGTCTCAAATGGAATTATTGTCGAGTTAGTACAGTCGGTCATGAATGTACACGACATGGAAGACTGCGCTTTCATGATAACACAGCAATTCTTGACGTTTTGATGGTTTCAAAATAGTAGAATGTTTCACTGAATATTCCCAACCCGCAAGAAAAGCATCTTATTCCCCAGCTCTTTTTCGATCTCACTGAATAATTTAACCCTATTCAAAGCCATGAACGGAAAATGAGCTCTGAAAGTACCTAAGCTCGTAGTTAATACGAGTAGTTTGTCCCCCAGAGGGAAGAAACTAATTTAATCAAGACCCAATCAAGAAAGTAGGAGGGGACGTCTACTCATTCAGCCAACTAGGTTTCAATGGACTCATTTCTACCTCGTATTATCCCACAAGTTTTCCGTTAGGTACTAAGTACACCGTATCAAACAAAAGACTATCCTGTTGGATTTGCTCTGTCAACCACTTGTGCAAATATCCAATTAATGCTGAGCTCCAAGGTCTAAAACATCTGTTATGGCCTTTTGGTCCGCGGTGGATTTGCTACGATTGTGGATTTTGCTTGTATGTCAACCACTTGAGCAACTATCCGATTAATGCTGAGCTCCAAGGACTCAAAACATCTGTTCTGGAATTTTGCTCCTGGTGGATTTGCTACGTCAACCACTTGAGCAACTATCCGATTAATGCTGAGCGCCAAGGACTCAAAATATCAGTTCTGGCCTTTTGCTCTTGGTGGATTTGCTCGGTCACAAAATACATGTTTTGGAATTTTGCTCCTGGTGGATTTGCTACGTCAACCACTTGAGCAACTATCCGATTAATGCTAAGCGCCAAGGTCTCAAAATGCCTGTTCTGGCCTTTTGCTCCGCAGTGGATTTGCTATGTCAACCACTTGAGAAACTACCGAGTTATTGTTGACAAGGTCTCGAAATAACTGTACTGGCATTTTGCTCCGCGGTGGATTTGCTCCGTCAGTCACTTGAGTAACTACCGAGTTAATGCTGACAAGGCCTCGGATACCTGTTCTGGCCTGTTGCTCCGAAGTGGATTTGCTATGTCAACCACTTGAGAAACTACCGAGCTAATGCTGACGAGGTCTCGAAATACCTGTTCTGGCCTTTTGCTCCGCAGTTGATTTGTTATGTCAACCACTTGAGAAACTACCGAGTTAATGCTGACCAGGTTTCGAAATAGCTGTACTGGCATTTTGCTCCGCGGTGGATTTGCTCAGTCTCAAAATACACGTTCTGGAATTTTGCTCCGGGTGGATTTGCTATGCCAACCACTTGAGCAACTATCCAATAAATGCTGAGCTCGAAGGTCTTAAAATACTTGTTCTGGCCTTTTGCTCCGCGGTGGATTTGCTATGCCAACCACTTGAGCAACTGCCGAATTAATGCTGGGAAGGTCTCAAAATACACGTTCTGGCTTTTTGCTCCGGGTGGATTTGCTCTGTCAATCACCTGAGTATCTATTGAATTAATGCTGAACTCCAAGGTCTCAAAATACTTGTTCTGGCATTTTGTTCCTGGTGGATTAAATGTACTCTGTGGTACATTAAATTAACCACACCTTGTTCGTCATGTTACTTATCCCCAAGTAAGTAGTATCGTTACTGTGATTGTATAGTTATAAGGGTCTGTGGTTAATTTGGTAAGAGCAATGGAAAGAAATAATAATTAAAAATAAAGTAAATTATAATCGAGTAATTACAAATAAGCTAATTGCAATCGATTCTCAAATGGACCTTATTTTGTCATTTTTAACTGGTTTCACTTTTTCTATGACCGTGATGATTTCTTTTATTTAATTCATACCTCAGCAGGTATAAGACAACGAGTACTACCATAACTGAAACTAAAGAGAATTTTGAAACGAGAATTTGTGATTCAAATCGTATCCTTACAGTCTCTTATCTTACAATTTGATTAATGAAAGCATTTATCACCAAAAGTACTGACTATACCGTACGAGATTCTGGTTTATATAATAAACAAAACTATACGGAAGTGGGGTTGTCGACCTCTTGGTATGATTCCTTCCGGGGGATGGCCGATGGGAAAAGTTAGGACACTGAGAACGACGTTCACTTGACCCCTATTCGTCCCCCTACTGCGAAGGAAGGATCGAGGTTATAATACTTGAGGGAAGATAGGGCCAGCGGAAAGCGACCCAACTGTCTTGAGTAGGTCCCCAAACGTTTCTCTTCGAAATGTTACCGAGCCTGAGTGGCGGACTGGCTCCATTTGCCGAAATTAAGAGTGACGGGAAGTCGGGATTGTAACCGCAATACAAGGGGAGACTCTAATGCTATCAAGACAGTAGACTGCTCCACGGAATCAAAAGTTCGACCCAAGGGTTCTCCTACATCTGATAAAAACCCGGCTGATGTGTTACTGTAATTGGTAACTAATTGGTATTAGTAGTTAGGGATGTTCCAAGTGGGAATCTAGAACAAACGTATTTAAACTTGTTAAAGAGGTATAGCCATCGGACCAAAAAATATGCCTGAATCTCGGCTATCAAACTTATTTGGTACCTACTACGTGAGACCGTTAGTAATAAGTTGAAAAAAACAGAAAAACCACCTAATTCCCCCTTTCCATAACCATTTTTTCATAAATTTAAAATCTGTTTTCGGCATTCTTTCTATTATTCGATTCTTAAGAGCAGTACCTATTAAAATTTCAAATTCTAAACTTCAAATTCATTTCAAAATTCGAAGTTGTTTCAGAAATTTAAAATTTAAAATTGGGATAGATAGCACATAGCCTTCGAGATTTGAAAAAGAAGAAAAATTACGAGAACAGAAATGAAATTGGTAAATTATTGACTGAAAAAAGTTTGAAAAACTGTTCAACACACTCCGGTATTTCAAGTTCTTATCTCTAACTTCATCCATAAAGATTGATTGATTATGCTGTCAATAGTCTGAACGAGATTAGATTCTATCGGATTTTCTATGCATTTTCATCCTCAGCACCTTTGGATTCCCACAGCTGAATGTAAGTAGGTAGGTCGTCCCTCGATCCTCTCTAAACAGTGCCAGCCGTATGACGATGGGTGTCCCAAAAAACTATATTCCTGCGAGGAGAGGCTAATAACGCGACCAATGCACGCCGTAACGCGCTCCAGGTGGGCAGAATCGTGCTCAATCAAGTGACCTTGTCCTCTTGCACACACTCACTCGTTGACGGTATTCTACAGCACAATTCACACACAGAGACAGTTTCCCGTTACCGCTAACCCCCTCATGTGGCGTCAGCATTTTATTTGAAACGAAGACTTCCAATATGCGTTCCACTCTAGAATTTGTACTCAGGAGGTACTAGATTCTTAAATCCCCAAATGAACCTCACTCCACTAATTCAATTTCTTTATATTCCCTCTCATTCACTTAATTTAATTACTAACTTATTCATATAACTTAATTTACCCAAGTTAACTCAATAATTAAACTTCCTCAGTTCTAACTCAACCTGTACACAAAATTTAGTAGACAAACGCCTAATTTGTTGAAAATTCACAAAAAATTACAAATTTACAATAAATTTAGTCATTCCCCAAAAGTACGTAGGTGTCAACTAACTTCAAATGAGATGAAGTTGCTCCTAATCGATTTAGTTTGGTATCCTAGCTACTCCAATTTTTTTTAGAAGTTTACAAACAATCCATTTCAATCTAAGATGCTAGAATTACAATTTTTGAGTCGATCAAATTGATGGGATATTAGTAAGAAGTGCAAAATTTGGCTCAACCTAGTATATTACGAGTAGAGGAATCCAAATTATGGAAGAACTATGGTATAGATCATCAACGAACATTTTTTTGGTGTTGGTCACTTTAGGGAAAGTAATGGGTGCGAAACCAAACGAGTACTACTGCTCCATGAATGAGGGGCACACGATGTGTTTGTACAAAACATTTGATGTGAGTTAAAAGGATAATCAGCTCGGTGTTAAACATCAATGGTGAAGACTCTAATAATTTTAGCGCCTTTAACCTATGGTAAACAGATACTCAAGTGAGTAGAGAATTCAAATCATATTCGAATCTAATATTTATCTAAGTGAAATATCAGCCATTTGTAAACGAAAGCATCATATTAAAGAGGGAAAGGGTAGGCTGAAACGTGCACGACTGTGGCCAGTCTTGAAGGTGGGGTAGCCCTCAGCGCCGTCCTTCCCTTGGAAGCGCATGGTCCTTCTCAACCACCATGCTAGACAAACCTACCACCAGTTGCAAAGTTTCACAGAGCAGAATAATTAAGTAGTTTATTAATTATCATTTAATGATTAACGGGACAGTTCCATTATTTTTCCGACCGTTACGTTACAGTATGAAATGAGACCTCATAATTGTTACGTTACGATATAATAAACTGCGACGAGAAAAAAAGTTGTCATCATTAAATTTATTAGTTCTACCGTCCGATTTTTTCTATTAATTTATTTTTGTATAATTAAATAATCAACTTATCGGTACAAATTGACAACGTATCTCTAAGAACATAGTAAATAGTTGTATAGTAATGAAGTAAGAACTGGCGTTCACTTAATTGAAATGCACGATGTCATTTTTTTAAGAGTATGCGACTCAATTGCTATGGTTACAAGCAGATTCCTTCAGCGATTCTAGAATCTACAATCCTCGACAAGCACAACTCTTTGAGGAATAACTACTCCATGGCCGGAAGGGGCAAATACAAATTTGAAGTCCCCAACATGCTGGGTTTTGTAAGTTTACACCTTAAAAATAGGATTACTACGCCAAATGCAAATAATGGAAAATTCGTAGAAAATGAAAATGTATAATAGATATAGATAAATGTATTATTAATAGAGCTGATCAATGCCATCCCAAACAGTTCAAACACTACATTAATTTCTATAAACATGATTTTTATAAAGTATTTTTGGTCATTCAGGTATGGGACAGCGAATTAGCTGACATTGCTGCTAGGTGGGCTTGGCAATGTCCATTTGATGAAGATGATTTCAGAGATGTCGGTTAGTGTAGAATTTATGTAAAATCTTATGTAAGGTCGACTTTTCCTCGATATGTCGAGGGTCGGCCAAATCACGCATTCAAGCTAATATTATACTCGTAGGTCCGTATTTATCTCATCAATCTCTATCAATGAGACGCTTTTCTAGAGAGCAACTGAAACAAAAATAAATACCACAAACAGAAGTTAATATCGAAAGATTTCTATTATAAAGGGGATTTTTTTATCTTGTTATGCAGATAGATTCAAGGTGGCGAATTTGGTAGGGATTCTCTCTGAAATTCATGAATTTCCTGATCTGGATGAAGTTTGGCAGTCTTTGGCTGAAGGAAATCACACTTTCCATAAACTACGACGTCACCGCCGAGGGGAGAAACATGGCCTTTTAAAAAGGTACAAGTCTAAACCTACTTAATACTTCAATTGCACAGTAAAAAGGCTAAAAATACCAATAAATGTGGCCTATCAGATCTCAAACGTTTCGAGACGAGCACACGAAAAGTTGGCTTATATAGTTACCGTTGGATTTGCTTAGTTAATGCTCGTAAGGGTCCTTTTTATTAGACGAAAAGTTTAATTTGACACCAGATAAAATTTACTTGCTACTTATTTTGCTATGCAAAATTTGTGAAAAGTCAGAAACTGATTTCTAGCTTAGAGTATAATCCTGGAGTCAGTCACGATTTTTGGGAGCCTATTCAAGTCCAACATTATTTTGGAAACTAACGCCAATAAATTAGAGTTCCTGATGGCAGTATGGCCGGAGAAGCCAGAGATAAAAGAAACAGAAATTACATTAAAAATTGAAGTAATGACAATATTAATACAAATTTGGTATTTAATAAAATAACCTCATAATTTGGTCAAAAATTATTTTTGAATGTTCAAGAAACAATAATGTACCTATCCACAATACCTGTATAGCTAGTATTTATGTAGTAGCTTGAAGGTTTGCCGCGTTTTCCTATAATTAGTTATTAAGATTTGAAGCTACCATTTATATTCGTCGGTGTGAGTAGATAAATCAACTAATCAACACCGTATTTCTATCAGAAATATATTCTACATGCCGTCCATTTGATTTGGTGAACTACAGGAACTAAACCTAAACAGATTCTTGGAGGGTTTTTATATAATGGTAAATGAAAAATATCACTACTTTGTGATCTAGTCAAGATGGCGTGGCGTAGAGAAGTGGGGAGTTGTATTTAATAAAATATTTAAAGAATAGAGCCCCTCGTCCAGGGATGTGGAAGAAGGTAGCTTCATGGATGTAGGTCGACTGAGATCATTTAGGAATGGAAAAATTGTTTCTTGTTGAATATAGCGTTTTAGCGCTTCAGGTCCACAGCAGCTTCTTCTTGCTTTAATTCCACGAATTTCCCGATTTCCTGGAGTTTTCCAGACATTTGGTTTTCCCTTTGTTAATTTTATATATTTTGTACGTTTCTCCCTACAAATATGAAAGGTAAGTGTGTCGTTATTCCAGTCTCTATGAAGCCAGAAGTTAATTTGAATCGGGTTATCCAGCATTATTGTTTGTGCATTTAAAAAAAAGTTCCATTCATGCAGCATGAGTTGGTGAGCGAATTTTCAAAGAATAATTTTAATCAATTTCGTGGGTGATTCTTATAGGAAATTTTACGCTGATTCCGAATATACCATATGTTCCTATGTTTAGGATGGTATTTCACACCAAAAACCTAAAAAAACACTTTTTTTGCGATTTTTGAAACTAAATTTTCAAAATTTGACCCCTTGGAGGACTCAAAAAATTCTGGCCAACAAACTCATCCTTTTGATATTATTGAAATTTTAAAATTTTTTTGGTTTTTTAATCTCGATCCCTTGGGCAGATATCGTCTGGAGTGACATATATATACATATGAAAAGTGTTAAATTTCAGGAATCGTTTGAGAATGGTCTGAAACGGATTTACATGAAGAAAAAGTTCAAAAATTTGCATTACAAAAATTTTGAAGCCATTGCAATAGCTTCATTTTCTTCGAAAATTCGCTAAAAATATATATTTGAACTTAATCTCGTCCACATCGTGGTTCACACGAATAAACAACTTGGTCAAAATCAGCCTCGTGTCACACCAGTTAGCTCAATGACTTCCATTTTGTCATTGTGTTTTCTAGTGATACAGATCTGCAACTAAAGTAATGAGCTCCGACAGTGCGCCCTACCGGCGAAAAATCACACATTCCAGCCGAATAACCCGTAGAGATTTTTATGTTGTAAGTTGGCAGTACTTACTGTATTCCTATTTTCTCATGCAGCTTTTGCCTTTTGACCATCTCGTTTCCTCTTTCAATTTCAACAAACGCTTTTCTTATCAGTTTTTTCAAAACTTGCGTTGAAATGGGATTTTTTTTTTTTCTTAAGCAGGATGCCATTTTAGAAGAGGGGAAAATGGGAAAGAGGGAAATAGGGGCACATTTCAGCAAAGTAGTTCGGCCTTCGCCAGGAGATAGCGCTGTCCAAGCTCATTACTTTAGTTGCTGATTTATACCTAACTTTCAATTTTAATTTTATTGAACGATTCTTTCAGTGCGTTCAGGCTTGATGAACCGCTGTCTCTTCTGACGAACCCCTATTTCAAGCATATTGGCTGTGCGGGTGCGCGCTACCGGCAAATTGTGCAGGGTGTGCACGAGCACAGAACGATTCTGGTTTGCAACTACGGACCTCTTGACACGCCCTACAGCTTCAACCAGCCGAGAGGCCAGCCTTGTTCTCTTTGCCCGAGCGCTACTTCCTGCAATTCCAGTTCGGCATATCCCAATCTGTGTTTCGGTGAGCACATAGCCGGTCTACAGTCTGTCCAAACTCGGAGCGGCTGTGAGTTAAACTGGCAAATCAGTTAAAACTACCAGTATGTGGCAACATAGAGCGTCGACAGGTCATTAACGACCCTACTTCTACTTTGTCAGCACTAAACTGACTGAAGTTAGGGCTCATTCCGAGACTAGAGATTAGAGAGGCTCTGGATCTCAACGTTGCCAAGAAGTTCAGGGACCTCAGGTAGTCCAGAGCCGCTCCAGGTTTGGATATGCTGTAGAAATGATAGCTCCTAAGTGACGAAAATGCGATGTCAAGGTTTTGGTACCGTTTTGTTCAGAATTCGGAGGAGTATCGATCTAGTGAGACCTCATAACTCATAACTAGAGACGAGATCGATATGCTAAAATTCTAGCCTGTTTATGCATTCATTTATGAGTTTTTTAAGGCCAATATATTCTTTCAGTGCCAATATATTCTTTTCAAGGGTGAAAATATTCTCTTTTTTTTATCATAACGAAAATAATTGTTTTGTTGTCTCTGAACCTGTTTTTCCTGATATTGGCACCCCCCACATTTTGGGAATTTTTCTTACTTACAGACGTTTGAAAAAAAGGAAGATTATCCGATTTGAGGGAAACTACACTATAGGCTCCCGTTTTGACACCTACAACAACTTAAAAATACAAGTGAAACCATCCAGCTGATAGGAAATGTAACGCGATTTCCTACGGTATCCATATATTGAAATTTAATTTAATTTAATTTTAATTGAATTAGGACATCCTAAAACTATCCAAATATTTGAGAAATATTCGAAAATCTAAATATTTGATTTTCGGTCCCAAATATGCGAAAATATGTGAAATCAAATTGCGTTTAAATGGTTGCAAACAGCTCAAAACCCCTCAAAACGAATTCCTATGAACCTTTAGACCCTAAAAACTGACTAATAAATGCAAAATATGTAAAAAACTGTTTATTTAAGAATTCATGTTCTATAATAAATAAATGCGTTCTATCGTCCTTCTTAAAGCTGGGAACGGATCTTTGATTATTAATTAATTGACACAACTTGATGATTCAGGCTGGAGTACGGTACTTACGAGTTCTCTCTGCTTTTTGTTAATTTCATTGAATCAACTTATGAGGTATCACTTCTGTGAATTTCAATCCAGCTTGGCATCTAGTTTAGCCAAGTTGTTCGTTATAGAGTTGAGAGAACAAGATTATATTCGTTAGATGAGACATTGCGTCAGGGAAGTAATAACGTCTACTAGCAGAACGATTTTTTATTAACAAGATTGTTTTTACGACCTAAAAATGCTCAATATGACAGTCTTCATAATTCAAAAGTCTTAAAAAAAGAATGAGGAAGAGAATACTCTCTCTGATAAAAAGCATCAAGTAAAACTAGTGCTTTTGCACTGGTTTTATTATAGGCATTCGTCTTCTTCACGAGTGAAAAATGTCCTTCATTACAGAAGTGAATACCTATTTACGAGGAAAAAATAAGCTCGACTAAAGAAGACTAAGAATTGAGTTGACTAAGGCTGTGAACTCAAGTCTAAGGCAGCTTGAGCTAAATAATAGATCACCGTGGTTTTGATAACTTTGTCTTCTTAAGTTTGGAGGAGCCTGGTTCTGCTTGTTGAGATTGTTTGTTATATGACTTCATATTGGAATATTGGACTTGGACGTTGTCGGTATGGCTACTTTGGCACAGTTTTTCAAATTTGTCTTCTTGCGCCGACGTAGTTTGTTATTGAGAATTTCGAGACTTCAAAACTAATCTTGTTATTAAAAGCCGTTCTACTAATTAATAATGGTTATTAATTCCCTGTCGCAATGTCCCATCCCTATCCCACGAATATAATCTTGTTTTCTCAACTCCGTAACGAACAAATTAGCTGAACCAGAAACCAAGCTGGATTGAAATTTACAAAAGTGATACCTAGTAAGTTGATGGACTAAAATTAAGAAGTAGCAGTGAGAACTCAACCGTATTTCAGTCAAAAGCATGAACTACCAAGTTGTACATATCAATAAATAAATAATCAAAGGGCCTGTTACGGGTTCAATAAAGACTCAGGATATGAAGTAGATGGAATGATTTATCATAGGCCTTAGGGCCAACTCTTATAGTCCCAAGTACGCACCCGGTGGGTGGGGGTATCTCTCCTACTGGGCCAGCTCGTGGGGAGTGGGGAGACACGTGTAGCTCTCAAGTGTTTTTTCCAGCTCCCCATAGAGCCATTCCCAGCTTTAACAAGGACGATGGGATGCATTTATCTTCAATAGAGCTTATGTAAACTGTTTTTTGCTTCTCCTGTAAAATTGGGGTTTTTCACCACTTACCAGGTATCACTTCTAGGCCGACGATACTATTGTTCAGTTATTCCTGGTAGACCCAAGTCGAAATGTAATTATAATATATTGAACCAGATGTATGAATCACCTGGTTTTCAAGGACCGTTGCATAACCGCAGCGAGATTTTCTGAAGGGTTACCAAACTGGTTGCGAACCAATGACCACGGTATCCAATTGGACAATAACTTTTTACAAAACGGTTTAACTTTCTCCCTTACCTCATCAATAGATTGGAGTCATTACACATTATATTAACAACCGACAACTTTTACAATTATTATTGGAGAACACTTGAAAAGCCCGCCAGCGCAGTTTAAGCCTCACCAATCCACCATTGGTCTGGAGTGAATAGTGGAGGACTTAGTTGAATCTAGCATAAATCAGTCTCAACTCTTGATGGACGTTAAACAAGTCTTCGTCCTTGACACGACTTTGCAGATAATTTGATGGTCCACAAACACCGGCAACTGCACCCGGATTCGGAAATTCGTGAAGAGGGGGGAGACGACAAAGAGAATGATGAAGAGGGGAACGGCGAGGAAGAGTACGATGGAGAGGGGTATGATAATGATGGTGATGAGTATTATGAAAGTGGTGACTACGAAGGTGAACTAGGATATGATCAAGATCTGACCTTTTTGATGAACTACACCGAGAAATATTGCGGTAAGCTATGCGACAATGGACAAGTGCACACCCTCTGCAAGTATCAGGTTAATATAATCTATAAAGCGTGATTCCGTATTACAAAACGAATTTGATGTGAAAAGTAGAAATCGGCATTCGTGCATGGCTTAAGGACTGACAGGCAAACATACTTCGATTTTTGATGGCTGGCTGAACTTTGAAATTGCTTTCCTGAAAAATTTAGAAAATGTGACATAACTTTGTTATATGACATAACTTTGTTATATGACATAACATATATATTATATACCTATGAAAAAGTGTTACATTTCAGGAATCGTTTAAGAATGGTCTGAAAAGGATTTCCATGAAGAAAATTCTCAAAAATGTACACTACTAAAATTTTGAAGCCACTGCAATAGCTTCATTTTCTTCAAACATTCGCTAAAAGTGAAAATTAACAAAAGCGAAGATCAATTTCTGCTATTCTATTTCTTAATTAATATTATTTTTATTGTCAAATATGTGTCTTTTTTTCATTGGTGATAAAGAGGGTGAGAGTATTCGCCTGTAGCCTACAACCTGGACTTTGCAATCATAAAAAAAAAAAAAAAAAAAAAAATCCCCCTCCCAATGTTTTGGGGTAGAATTCAAAAATTAGGAAAGGAAACCACCATTTTTTTAATTAAAAATTCAGATTCTACGCAAAATTCCATGGAAAAATTACCCCTCAAAAATTTTTAGTGTCCAAAAACCTAATGTAGTGGGGTAATGATATTGTTTTGTTGATTTGTCAAAAAAAATTGAGCATCCCAGAAATTTCGTGAAAATTTGAAATGTCGAGGCTTCAATCGAAAAATCAACATCATCACGTTATTTAGCGTGAAAAACGCATTTAAATCATGCAACTAGGTACCATAGTTGATAGTTTACATCACCCAAAACTCGATTTCTTACTTTTATTGCACATTTGGAGCGTTTTCATGATAAGTATTTTGGGTAGAATCTGAATTAGTAATACAAAATGGGGGTTTCCATTTGAAAAATCAAAGTTAGTGTGCAAAAATGTATAGGGAGTTATGATTTTCAATTATTTCTAAATGCCTTTTTAAGACACCCTATATGAGTGAGTAATTGCTTTCCAGTAACGGCTGTCATATACATTATATATTATTTAGTTAAACAAGTGGGTCCGCGGTCCACCTGTTGAGGACCCATGACACAGCAGATATTCTGTGATTATTGTTGAAGTATTATACTCTCTTATTTTGTTAATATACCTACATTATGATTGTGATTATGATTACTTATTCATTCCGTTCAAGTACCCTTCTGAGGAATACGACGAAGTGATTCCATTGTTGGGAGACGACATGCGCGAGATCATAATGAACCAACACAATATCGTAAGGGACAATTATGCTAAAGGATATTGGGAAGATTCCCAATCGGCGGATAGCGATTACTCAACTGTTCGGACTAGACTACCTCTAGCTGCGAACATGAGAGAGATGGTAACTCCCACTAAAAAATAAAACTATCAATTTAGTAATAACTCGAAATTTTCCTCCATACTCTTCCTAACAATCTTCTCGATTCACGAAATCTGAAAGGCTCAACTCACGTAGGTAGGTATCGTTGAATATCCGACGTGAAACGCTGTAAATAGCATGAATTTTAATTTAATTTTATTTTATTTTTTATCACTAGTATACCTACCTCTCAACTTCTTGCTATATCTTCAATAGTGGAGGACATACCTAACAAGTGTGATGTAAGCTGGGCCACCCTGTGTAGTGGGAGTCGTTTTATGAATTAAATATTTATATCAGCTTCAATATATTCATCATAAATTTGTTCCTCCTCGATTAGCAATGGAATGATGACCTTGCAACAATCGCTATGATGTGGACAATGCAATGCAAACCAGAAAGAGACTCGTGCCGAGACGCATATTTGACTGAAGGTAGGTAATGGTTGTATAGCTCGTGAATCCATCTCATCTTTGCGGCAAAATAGGTAAAATTATTTGGGACTATCCAAAGTTGGCACTCTATCCGATAAATTTATACTATTAAAAGTATAAATAAATTATACTTAAATTGATACTACTGATAAATTTATACTATTAAATAGTATAAATTTATATTCTTCAAGGATAAAAGAAATTTATCACAATTTATTTATTTATTTTCATACCATCAAATTTTTTATTTTTATTTATTTAATTTTTTTTAATAAAAGAAATTTTCTTTTATAAACTCAAAACGAATAGTTAAAGTTGCTAACGAAGGGGTAAATTGTTTCCCGAATTGCATGGCAGGTGGAAGGCCGGATGCACGATGATAATTCGAAAATAATTGTTACTGTTTGAACCAAACTGGTTGTTATAGCTCAAGTTTATTTGTAGGTTCTGAAGAGCGCACTTACGTTTCTCAACTGTTAGACGCCACCAATTGGACTGGTAGAGAAGGGGAGGAATTCCCTTCGGCCGAGTCGTCTTTCTATAATTGGTACAACACTTACCGTTATTTCACCGCAGATATCATCAGCCCGTACCGAGGACCGAAAAAGTAAGACTGGATTTTGAAGGAATACCAAAAAATATTCGACCAAAGTGGTGATATTAATTCATGTGCCATTCCAGACGATATCTGATCTGAGGAGTAGTCTAAAAATGACCAAATTTGTGTACAAATTTAAATAATTTAAAAAAAGGAAAGTTTGGAGGCCAGTCATTTTTGCATATTAGTGTCAAGTTTATGATGAAATCTGTATTGCCAGCAATGAAACTGTAGTCAATGATAGAAATGCCTAAGTGGGTAGATACCTACCAATCTTGCCAAAGGTTAACTCGTCTCTGTACTGTATACCTGCAGACTGAAAATTTTGAAATTTATACGGTTTTAATTGGCATGGTATTGTTGAATCGGCCCTGCAGCCCTCAGAGAGACTACAGAAGCTTCGCTCAGATCATTTGGGCAGATTCCTACCTCGTCGGGTGCGCCATGACGATGTGCAGAAAATTCAACACTTCCAGTTCCCTGATCATCACTGCTTGCAACTACGGTCCAGGAGGGGTAGTTGAGGGTCGCAACGTCTACGTTAAAGGTGGACCTTGCACTCACTGCAAGCTAATCAACCGCACCAACCTGGGAGGAATGTACTGCAGCCTGGATTTTACCAACTTGTGTTCCGGTATGTTCAAGACTCCGATAGTAGACAGTTAAAGATCAATGCGGCCTGTTTCCTATGCTTACAATATTCAGTCAAAGATCACCATAATTATTGGCAACATATTTGGACCCTATATCGACTGCACCCTAACATGACGGTTTGGAAATTACGGTGAGCTTGGAAAGTTATGAAAATATTATTAGCCACACTGGAATGCAAAAATATGACGTCAGCGAAAGACACCTACTCTACAAGCCGTAATAAGCCACATCCTCTTCGGTTTTATCAATAATATTCACATCGAAATATGACATTACTATCTCAATGACGAAATAGTGTTTCACGACTTTGAATGCTTTTGCGAACAAAAGAGCTAAATAAGAAACCAAAACTAAAGTAGGTACGTCTTAAGTAGGTACCTATGTAAATGAAACCAACACACACCCTAATATTTCGAATAAATTATAGTTTCCTTGCTATAAATTGATTCAGCACTAATTTTGTTTTGGTACCTACCTGTCTAGGTACTGTGTCACCTTTCACGCAACTAGCCATAGTAGCACTTCTGAGTATTTTTGGTCTCCTGAAGATTCTTCAATAAAGAACTGTTTTGCAACATTCCATTCTGTCCAAATTATTTATGAATATTGAATAGAGATTGAATTGGGATGGGTAAATAATTGTTTATATTATTTTCTGCCCAACGAAAAGTGATGATTACCCACTCTTACCGTCATGAGAGCGATGGGTAGCAGAAGTCACTTTTCTCCTTCCCCTTGTCAAGATGTTATATACCTATCTTCTCCGAGTTGCTAAAAATGGGGAGAAAGGTTTTTTTGATAAACGCTTGTGGAGGCTCCACAATAGGGGTGCTGAAAATCAATACCCACTAAATCTTCACACCCTTTAAAAAATTAAACTAACATTTATGGCCAACGGTCATCGTTTCTTTTGATATTATTGACATTTTGGCACCATTCGGGATTTTTCAAATCATTCGTAAGGTCAGGTACCGTCTGGAGTATATATAATAAATAATTAAATCCCTCAATGAATCAGAACATCGGAATCTCATTCAGAACTTACTGTCTAGAATGGAGCATTTTCAAACATTTATCTGCCATCGGTGCTGCTGGATTATGTCAATATCCTAACATTTTCTTCGCATGTAAGCAAAATTAAAAAGGTTGATTGGATTTAATAGGTAGATACGATTTTAAATTTTCATCGCTGAGGTAGATAGCACGGTTCACTCATGAGACACAACGTTGCACTGCGAACATCGAGCCCTTTCTTATCTCTAACTACGAAGAAACACCCGGCACAACAGGTATTCAAGCCTCCACAGTGAAGGGATATCCTGCTCCCTTTGCCAAGTAAAACCCCTCAGGCAAAGACCCTGCCACAAGTTTCTCACTTTTGCAACATTCCCTCTCCCCGCGTCTTGTCATCTTCATCCACGAGGGACGGAACAATTCCTAACTTCAACCCGTTACTTCAACTGTTCATAGAAAAGCGAGAACGTTTTAACCCCTCAACGCCTAATTTTGAACTCTCAAACTGTACTTTGGACTGAGTTTCCACTACCTGTTTTTTTGCCCAAACGGAATTATTTTCCCAGTTACACCCCGCTAAGTGCGGTTTCCCACCTAATAAATTAAAAGCCCAGGTGAAGGGATTTTCAGTTAATGTTCGAAGTTACACCTTTCGAAAAACTCCGTTATAAACTTCACTTAGTGAACTTTTGCTGCCAATGACTAAACGAAAACGAATGGCCCTCCCTCTCGAATCAACCCACTGTAGGATTGAGAGGAAAGAACAATATTTCAACGCAAGGAACTTTTTAGCACTGTTTTTGAAGCGTTCAATTCAAGAGTTTCTCAATATCTCTCGTGAAGACTGTTACCTTTTGGCCATTGTGCAATTCCAGTTGGTTTGATAATCAGGCTTTGACCGATGGTTTTCATTGAGGTTCATGACAAGGAAGAGACAAAAAATTCAGATCTTCATCTAAATTAGAGTGTAAAATGGGGGTTCACCATACTTCTGTTGGGAGGTGGTCACACTTCCTTCATAAGTCATTGTCAAGCTGATCGGTCCATGGCCAGTTCTTCCAGGCTTCTTCTAATCTCATGACATGACCTGCCCACCTTAGAGCACGCATGAATTTCCACGATACGGACTACACCGCAGGTGCTAAGTATGACTCATTACATTACCCAACTGTCCATTGGTCAACTTTTGCTAGTTTCCATTTCCGAAACGTCTTTGCCAAGCTGTGCGCAGCGCGAGGTGGTCCTCAGATTTCTTCAGAAGTCTGATGAACATTTCTTCAGAAGTCTTTTCCAAGCTGATCAGTCCAAAGCCAGTCCTTCCAAACCCTTCTTCCAATCTTACGACATGTCCTACCCATCTAACCCAACTTACTCCTTTCCATGAAGTGGACCACGTCATAGGTGCTGAGTATGACTCTTTCGTTAGTTTCCATTTCCAAAACGTCCAAGCTGTTCACAGCCCCAGGTGGTCTTCAGATGGTCTTACGACATGTCCTATCCATCTAACCCAACTTAATCCTTTCCATGAAGTGGACCACATCATCAGGTGCTGAGTATGACTCATACCATTCCACCTTCGAAATTCGCAACTAAAATTCTGAAGAATATCCTCCGTTCGAAGACTCGCAGCAGGTTTGCACTGATGCCAAGGATGACCCACATTTCTAGGCAATAAGTCAGATGTCTGAACGTCTCGTAGAGGGTGATTTCAGTAGCCCTGGAGAGTCCATCGCAAAACCACAAATCACTGGTTTTTGAATTTTGCTTTCATGTGTGAGAACTCAAATTTCGAATGAACATGCTGCATGGCTGGAACTTATTAACCCAACCTCTCGTATTTTGCAGTCCCGAGCATAATGAGGATTACTAATTTATAAACGGTCCGATGAAGTGGAGCTAAACTCATTAAGTCTCCGATCAAACTTGTTTACAACACCCTTGATTAGGTCACTTGTTGACGGGCTAACAACCCTCGAAGAATTTTCCATCCGCTTTTGAAAGCTTTAAGGCGTCTAAAGTTGATTGAATCAACTTGATCAACTCCCTGGAAGACTAATGGTTGCTTTATAATTTCATTGAAATGTTCATTTTCCGACCTCAAGTTTGCGGCACTGTTTCAGCGTCAAAGGCGGTTAGGTAGGCTATATCCAAACTACAGAAAGATAACTTTGAGTAGATAAATTTGATATTTAATGATAAAATTTCGTCCAGCTAGATGATACAGAAAAGAGAAATAAAAATTTATGCGTGGTTGTATGGCAATACCATTTTGCTTTTTGGAAAGTTATTTTTTGAATTTTGAGTAATTCTACATTTTTTCTGGTACATGTTGTGGTGATACTTTGCCACCTTCACATTGTTCTAATGTTGCCCTTATCATAAATATAATGATAAATGTCAGCATCACTAATGGGTTGATGAATACGAATCCTCTCTTGTTCCTATCAAGTTTTGATCTAAAACACGACTGACTGAAAAAGCCCAAATGGCAAACTAATAATTTGCTGATGAAGGTGACAAAGTATCACCGAACCATGCATCAGATAAAATAAATAGTTATTGTAGACTCCGAAAATTACATTCTAAATAAAAATTTGATTGTCCGAAAAAACTCAATTTTCACCACAAAAGTCTGCCAATTTGGGTGGGCAGTATAGCTTCAATACTTTTGTAACATAGACGTAGGTATATAATAATCAGTTGGTGAAATTGGTAGAGTAGGTAGTTCCTGAGTTGACCCATCATATATATATAATATGAAAAAGTATTAGAATTCAGGAATCGATTTAGAGTGGTCTAAAAAGGATTTCCACGAAGGAAATTTCCAAACATTGGCATAACTAAAATTTTGAAGCCATTGCAATAGCTTCATTTGCTTCGAAAATTCGCCAAAACTCAAAAAATATCTAGATATTATAATATATATACTTAATATTCAGCGGTAAAACTTACTTGCAATTCGAAATCCGACAAACATCTGTCTTTAATGTAGTCCATCGTCAGTATTTTCTCTGATCGGCCTTTACCATCATGCGCCATTCGATTACATTCGGATTATGATAAAGTGGACCCTGTTCTTTCCCATTCACCGAATTTCCTTTAGAGGGGTACGAAGTGAAGGGATCCCATGCATAAAACATGAGGGAAAAAGGGTTTTCAATGTGGTAAGCTAATGTCGATACCCCCCCCCCCCCCCCCCCCCTCGTGTGTTGTTGTTGACTCCCTTATCCAAAATTCCCCAAACCCCACGATAGGTAAGCTTCTGTCTGCTGGTCCATTGTTTGGTTCTTCTCTTGCCTCTTCCCATTTCCATTGCGCGCAACGAGCAAATTGTCTTGCCTTCGCCATCTAAAGCTTCTGAGAGGTTCGGCATTTTCTCAGGTGAACTCTCGTGACCTCTCAATACTAGATTTTTGCCATCTCATCGCATTCCTCTCTACTCACAATTCAAAGGAGAAAGTCCTTTTGACAATTTCGTAATTTTCAGAATATTTTGATTGATTTATATAATATACAGGGTGTGTCACTTATGATCCGAAAAACTTCTCCCACGTGTTCTACAGGTAATTTTCAAATCAAAGTGTCCCTTAAAGCCATATTTTGTTGAGCTAGTAAACAATTGAGGTAACTCTGAGCAATAAATATTGGGAAAATTTCAATTAACCCACAAACATTACTAAAATATGAGTTGGATGTGCTAGTATGTCCAAAAATTCAATATTTTTTTTAAATTGAAAAATCAATTTTTTATCAGACAAAATGAATTGGGAGTGTCACTATTCGATTCAGCGTGAAACATTACCTGGAAAACGAAACTTAACTCCTCAAGACATGGTCAGGTCGTCAACACCCTAAAACACTCGATTTTCTTGGAAAAATCACACTTTTTTTTCACATAAAAACTCGATTTTCTCAACAAAAAAATTCATCTAAAAAATGAAAACTGACTATACCTTTGGGAAGCTTAGGTGTTTGCGCATTTTTTAGGTTTACAGGCTATACCTTATCACTAGAATTATGGGGTCTAATGAGCGTTTGAAAAACAGGCAGTTTTCAAGATTTGACGAAAATAACTTTTCCGCCTCATTTTTCACCCTCAATTTCCCTTCAAAAAATTATTGTTAGAAGCTGAGAAGACGGGAAATTCAACGCTCTTTCCAACGATGTACTCAGATTTTACTCTTCATATTGGGAGTTATGACCTTTTCAGTGACCAAAGGTCGAAAACACGAAGAAAATCTTAAAAGTGAAAAAACTCAGGTTTTTAGTGGTTTCAAAAAAGCTTTAAGGGACGCTTTTTGTTGGAAATTATCTGTAGAACAAGTGGGAGAAGTTTTTCGGATCATAAGTGAGACACCTTGTATAGGTTTTCCAAGTCAGATTGAGAATGTTCTAAATCAAATTGAGAATTTTCCAAATCAAATTGAGAACTTTTCAAATCAAATTGAGAACTTTCCAAATCAAATTGAGAATTTTCCAAATCAAATTGAGAATTTTCCAAATCAAATTGAGAACTTTTCATTTTTAATTATGAAACTACTAAAAGCTATTATCCGTTAGTATTTATCAAATAAATTGGAAGACAGGTACATACTTTGGTAAGGTATCACATCAATCGAACTGCCCACTTAACTATCCTATATTGCACTTTGGCCGTCTGCAGCCCCTTCCCTCACATTTTCGCTACCTACCTTCGTCCAGATGGCTGGAAACAATAAACAACATGTTCCTTTTTGGAGGGGACGACTGCTCAAATTGGGGCATGGACATGATGATATAACTTCCCAAGGCAGCTGTTGGAAATCCACTTCACTAAAAGTGCCGTTCTTTAATTTCATTTTAAATTTTTGTTGAAAGATATGAATTTTAATTTAAGTATTTCAATTTCTGCACTTTTTCGTAATTTTAATATGAACTTGAAAAAATAAATGAATCCTTCTCCATCTTGCGTTACTCACATTTTTCGTCTCTTCTACAAAATATACCTGATGTGTCAAAAAAAGTTGTTAGTTCTCAATTTGATTTGGAAAATTCTCAATTTGATTTGGAAAGTTCTCAATTTGATTTGGAAAATTCTCAATTTGATTCGGAAAATTCTCAATTTGATTCGGAAAATTCTCAATCTTACTTGGAAAACCTATAGGTATATAAGAAAAGTTTTAAACTTCAAGAATCGTTTTAGGATGGTCTGAAACGGATTTCCATGGAGAGAATTTCAAAAATTTTGTATTCCTAAAATTTTGAAGCCATAAAATGCCTTTTCTTCTAAAATTCGCTAGTAAACGTCGTGTAGGTATACTTACTTGAACGTATTCAAACACATCTGCGTTGTGTGATGAGACCACATACCCAGTCCGTTCTTTATTCATTCTTCAACAGCTCTCTTTTCCGCTCTTTGCGAAGAAACGTCCATTCGAATGAATTTCCTTTTAATCAAACTCGATAGTAGTCCGAGCCACTGAAAAAATAAGGGAGAAAAAACGGACTAGGGGGGGAAAAAATTCGGTTTGAGCGAGTCGAGTATTTGCCGTTTTTTCACGTTCTTGTAGAACAAGCGTTTCCAAGTGCCAAATAACACGTTTTCTCGCCCACAAAAACTCATCGCCGATTGGAGCTTTCTAGGGGATTTTGATTAAAATACTGTCCACCAGTGTCGATCGTGGGTGTTGAACCGGGTTAAGTCGGATATGTATGTTGAACGTTGAACCTGGCAGGATTCAGCGTTCGAATATTTCTTTATTTCCTTTACGGATTTAAAACGAGTCTTATCGCTAGAGCCCAGATTTGTCAGGTAATTGAGTCGGGGAGCCTGTTTGAACAGCTTTTCATTTTTGATTTTTTGGTTGAACTGTAGAAACCTCTAAATTAGCGTTCATCAACCTTATCTTAATAAAGGGTCAAATTTTTTTTATGGGCGGGCTTCCCATAATGTACCCATAATTGTTGGTGATTTTTCAAAGTTTTCCGTTTTCACTTTTTTCGTGTTCACGACTGGAAAAGGAAAACTTTTAAAAATAACCAAAAATCATGGTTACTGTGTTGGTGATCTGGCATTGGTCTCATTCGACGCAGAAGTTTTCTTTTATGTCACAATAATTTTGGGAGGTTCCAATGGCCAAAACCGTAAATTTTCTATGTTTTTTTAATGTTTACGCAGTTAATTCGCTATTTTAGGCATAGGAACATGGGGTATATTCGGAATCAGCGCAAAATTTCCTATACATTTGGAGCGGAGCTTAGTTTTTGCCGGAAAATGGCCGTTTTGCCCAACTGTGCGCCGTACGCGGCACTTTCCTTAGTTACCAT
>JAEMON010000012.1:10795727-10809411 GCA_030264115.1 Lygus lineolaris
TTACTTTTTTATAAGCACGCTCGGTGGGACCCAGGTCCTATGACCTACTTTTTGAAATAAATAAATAAAATCGTACGTTTAAACGGGTAATTCTACTAGTACGACTTCTAAGGGCAAATTTAACCATAGTTTATTGAAAGTGATTCAAGAAGTTGGTGAGAAGAAGGTTGAGCGCAGAGAGAGTGGAGGTTTGGTGGCAATATAGCAGTTCAATCAATTTACAGCGGTTTCCTTAATAGTATGCCAATTTTCGCACGAATTTCTAAAAAAAAACATCGATGAAACATCGATACATCGATGTTTTGTGGTCGATGTTTTTCTGACATCGATGTTTAAGTGTCGATGGTGACTTCGATGTCAACATCGATGTTTTCTTTCGATGTTCCATCCCTAGCCGCTACACATGGTAACTAAGGAAAGTGCAGCGTGCGGCGGACGGACGGATTTTTTTAAATTCGATTTTTGGATTCTACGTATCTTGAAACGTAAAACCTCAAATTTTGAGGGGGGTTAAATTTTTTTTTTTTCGTGCTCGATTCCAAAGGTTCATTATTGAAAATAATAAACCAAAAGGAACTTAGTTGACGTCAAGTGGTTGAAAAGGAAAAATAATAGGCGGGAATAATATTTACATTAATACATTTCACTAAATTTCCCTAAAACTACAGAGAAGTCATTTTTGCGTTATAACTTGATTTTCATTACTTTTAAGAGATCAACTTCAAGGAAAAACATATAATTTAGTAATGCATGCATTTCAGGGGACGTCGCTTTAGATGGAAAATTGTCTCGAAACTGAACAGCAATCCAAAATGTATGATCATCGACACTAAACACGAAAATCCGTGCGGCGGCACACTGTGGTGCCAGTAAGGCACCATCGCGCCAGCCCATAGTTACTTTGGAAATATTCAAGTTCAACAGAAAAAAGGTAGAGAATCAGGCCCTGGGGATCGGACACAAGATTTTGCGAATGAACGCGTTTTCTCGGCATCACCCCCCCCCCCCCCCCCCCCCCCCCCCCCCCCCCCCCCCCCCCCCCCTCCCACGACCCTCCCCAAAACGCAAATTTCGAAAATCCGGCAACGTAGTGCACTACCAGACAGTTTTCCGAGTCCAACAAAAAAAGTTCCATTCATCCAGCATGAGTTCATGGGCCAATTTTCAAAGAATAATTTTAACCGATTTGGAAATTTCACGCTGATTCAGAATATGCCATAATTATGTTCCCATGATTAAGAAGATAACTTACACCAAAAACATCAAAAACACTTTTTTTAATGCGGTTTTTGGCTCTAAATGATCAAAATTTGACCCTTTGGAGTAAAAGTTCCTCCACGATTGACCAGTGAGTCCTCATCCCTCTGCGTATCTCTCTAGAAATTCCTGGCAGAGCGTTGGGAGAGGTGCGGACTTTGGAGATTAATTTGACCGCAAACAGACTCCCAGGCCCGGCCGAATCAATTGTTGTGGTTTAGCGGTCCGCAACTCTCTACTTCAGGATTGGTGATAATTCGAGCGGAAAGCTTCAACCGGAGTACTTGAGCTGCCGTCGGATTCCCCTCGAACAATGAACGAACAATAAGCATAATAACCGGTAAAGGTTACTGGCTGTACATGATGACTGTGGAACCCATTCATTTCATTACAGATTCTGTCTATTATGGCAACTTGCATAGCCTATGCCTGATCGATGGTCTACCAGACCGATTGAGATGAGATTGTCACTATCAGGCTCGATTTGTGCGATTGGCTTTCGAGGGCCATCCGCCCCCCGCTGCAGATGGAAGCATGACGTGCCTAAATTGAATATTTTTAATCAATTTATTGTCTACTCTTGTGGTTTGACATTTCACAAACGAAAGTCTGATTTAAAATGAAGTAGCACGACGTGATATTTCTGCAAAGATTGGGGTCAGAATTGGCTCATTCCTTTGAGCCTTTTTAGAAGAGAAAAAAGTCCTATTCACGCAGCATGAGTTGATGAGCGAATTTCCAAAGAATAATTTTACCCGATTTGGTGGATGATTCTTACAGGAAATTTCACGCTGATTCCAAATATGCCATTTATGTTCCTATGTTTAAGACAGTAATTTACACCAAAAACCTTTAAAAAAAAAACGCTTTTTAGCGATTTCTGAAATTAAATTTTCAAAATTTGAACCCTTGGAGTACTTTTCTTCGGAAATTCGCTAAAATGCTTACTTGTACTCTTTATCATTTATTCTGCAAACTAAGTTTTATACACTGGGCTGGAAAGCGCGGCCTTGGAGAAAGGTTTTCCGAATGCTGACAATGGGGAAAAGACGGGATTTCGGAGTTGATTTGATATGTTTAGGTAATTTATGATATGTATAGGTAATTTTGAAGTGTTTGACTGATTATTCAAAGTGGTTTGATTCACTAGGTTTTATGCTATTTCCGATGAAATATGATGATTCTGATGGATGCTTGATTGATGAACTTACAAGGCGAATTGTACATTTTACTTTCACTACAAAATCCACTTACCTCCGAATCAGTGCCAAAACCGCCGACATATTGTATTTACCAGCTTTATTTAATCAAACTAGAGAGGGGTATAAGTCAATTTCTGAGCTCGATAACACCTTACCAATCCTGCAGACATTATAATAGATTATTAAGCTTATAACTGTTTATCTTTCCATTATATTCTGCTATTGTAAACATCTTGTTTGTTCTTTTCTTTTAAAAACGCGAATGACGGATCGATTAAAATTTACTCTGATTCAATGCGAATACCTATCTTTGTATAAAAGGGTCCACTCCAAAGTAATAACCGAATTAACGCATCGGGAGGACTTGGAGGGATCACTTCAGCCGACCTGTTTCTAACCAAGCTAAACAAAGTTTTCCTAACGCGGAATTTAGTCATCCTAGTTAATGGTTCGACGACTTAACTTGAGCTCGACGACCGCTAATCCACTTAATGGAAGCCTTGAGCTAGTTACAGGCGACCCTCATACCTAGAGATTTTGAACAGAGACGTGGTAAAAGACTTGCAGCTCTAACTGGGAGAGGTTTGCAGCCGCAATAAATGCTGATTATCTATTACGGAAGGGAACTGCTACAGATTCCAAAGTCAAAACTATAGAGGTATTATTTAGAAGGGATAATTTGTAACTGAGAAGGAAACTTTGTTATTATACTGTCTACTACTCAAATGCAATAGATTTATAGGAGCTCGAGAACTCTTTTAGAAGCTTCGGCTTAAGAAGCTCAAAGCTGTTTCTTATTGAGTAGACAGAATTTGGATCTATTAACTTCTCAATAGCAAAACTTTTAGTGAGCATGGATGGCTTCGATCTCAGGATTCTTCAGGTAGTCGTTGATAGGCTGATTACTCGTTGCGCCACTCGGCAGTCACTTCTTTCTGGTTTAACCCGTAATGAAAAGGCAGATTCCATGTCTCTTCCGTCTGATGCTTTAGGCTGAAGGCCCTGAAGAGCCCCTATGCCTCCCACCACACTGGTTGTTGATTGTTTACGCAGATGGGAACGTGTGATCATTAGAACATGGCATGGTGGAGATAGATTCAAAATGTGGGTCTTACAGACCTTTTAAAGGGCAAAAACTAAGAGAAGGGGAAGTTTTTTTAAATCTTACTTGATGTTTGGACTTCCCATGCTAGGAACTGGTCCAGGAATGGTCGAAGAAGGATATTGTAGAGGACTTCATGTCCATTGCACCATCCTGTCTATTCGGGCAGAATTGGGATACGCGTTACACAGGACTTGCAATGCAGGTGAGGGGGTCCACAAAAAATGGTGATCCGGACAGCTTTGAAGACTGAGAAACTTGAGAAAACCATGTGAGAAGCAGACATTCCTGCGTGACCAAACGCAACGCGAGGACTGCTTCAGTTCTACAGCAAGTAGTTGTTGAAAAGCATTCGTTTCATTATGTCTGTGGGAGGGACAAAGAAACCTACCTGGTTTGGTCTGGGAGGGTCATAGCGACATATTCTTGTATGCTTGTTTCGCTCAGGGAGGAACATGGAAATGTTCGTAGACCACGGGAGTGACATAGGTTGACGCCCTGTTGAAGACACAGAAACTTGAGAAAACCATGCGAATAAGCAGACATTTCTGCTTGAACAAACGCAACGCGAGGACTGCTTCGGTTCTTCAGAAAGTAGTTGTTGATAAGCCATTGTTTCATCATGTCTGTGGGAGGGACAAAGAGACCTACCTGATATGGTCTGGGAGGGACATAGAGACATACCCTTGTATGCTTTTTTCCACGAAAGTGACATAGGTTGAAGCCCTTCTTACTTGCTGAAGGTATTTGATGACAGAATAAAGAGTAGCTAAGAACAGAAATGGCGACACTAACGTTGGAATAACCGTTTCCCAAAAGGGCGAACTAGCAAAGACCGGCCTTTGGGAAACAGCTGGCAGCATTCTTGAATGTCCTAACTTAACCATGATGGAAATGTATCTCTCTGTTCTACCCATTAGCGCCAATAAACTGATAGATTTCCATACATGTGATTTTCTTGAAATTCCGATTAATTTTCAAAGTTGCCAAAATGTATGGGATTAAGCTAGAAAGTATGCCTCCATAAATACCACCTCTACGGCACTTACCTAACTACCTACCTCATCCAAATGTTACTATTCTCCATAATCTGCATGGAGTAGGAATTGAAGCCATCATTCAAACGGAGCCAACGGGGTACGCCTATATTATAGCCTTTCGTTGGTGTATTTTTGAACAAGAATTTATTTTTAACCTCAAAAGTAATTTCAAGGAGTTAGAGAAAGCCCACCAAACCAGGTACGAATTAATCTCCCATAAAGCCGAGCCTTCAAAATCAAGAAAACTCTCCAGTATGCTAGGCGGCGAAACCGCCCGTATCGCGGGACGCCTTTATACGGGTATTTTCCTTATCGGATTGTCAAGCTACGCCAAATGAAGCGCGTCTGAATCCACTTAAAGGCTCTCTCGTCTTATTGAAACCTCGTTTATCTCTTTTGGGAGTTCCTTGAGAGGAATTACTTTTCCACATTTTCCGGAGGTGTAGGTGTAGTCGTGGGGCTCGAGGGAGATTCCTTGTATAGATATGAGTATGAGAAAAATCTCATTCGCCAAGAGTGTACTGATCTCAGCGATAAATATTTTCCCTTTTCCAGCACATATACGTCATCCTTAAGGCGAAATGTCCCGCGTTTAGTTCCAAAAGCTGCCACCACGTCGCGCTTCAAAATGAACGAAAATTAGTTTCTGTTTTCTCCTGAACGGATGGCCCGATTTTCATTCTGCAAAGCTCTCTGATATTACCAAACTTAGGTTTGTACAGTCAGTTCCGATTTTTAAGAAATGTTCTTCCAGGGTGTGGAAATATTTTTTGCACCACGTGATATCACGGTAAAATCATATTTAACCGAAAGAGCACTCTATTTTCGATACGCCATAAAACCGGGGGAAGATACAAATATTTACAAAAATAATTATAACAAATGCAGTAACAACGTAAAACAGCAACTTTGTGTGAGAGGGGGTTACCTAGGTATTGAAAAAACGTCTGCCAAGTTGGATGGGCAGTATAGTTTCCTTAATTTTGTAACATGGACGTATAGAATCAGTTAGTGAACATTTCAGCGAAATTGGTGATGGAATAGTTCCGGAGTAATGCTAAAAAAAAAGAAAAAAAAAATTTAAGTTTGCGCTTGCTCAGTAGCATAATTTATAGGTAACAGTCTGGAAGTTAGCCCCCAACTACCCTCCGACTTTGAGCGAAACCAAGGTACAGGGGTTTCAGAAATTTCACGTTCCATGCTACTAGTTTTCCAATGGAAATGAAATTGATAGGGGACCGCCACTGGGCTCGCCCGCACAATCCCTGAAAATTTCATAGAATTCGGACAATAACTTCTTACAGTTTTGCCTGGGACAAAGAATTGACTACAGACTGACCGCCAGGCAGACCCGGCGGAATCGAAGTGGTTCAGAAAGCTTTGAAAGTGAAGATTTTGATTTTGGAATACAACAATTATTTTAATTTCTTGCACGAAATTAATTTCTTTTTTAATTAATTTTCTTAATTTATTTAATTGTCTTAAATTAATTTTTCTCTAATTAATTTCTTTTAATTAATTATTAATTTTTTGCACGAAATTAGCTTTCTATATAGCACTACCTTCGGCAGCGAGGAAGTAAAGCAATAAACCAGAATGTCAAACTTTAGCTTTCCTAATTTTTCATCTTCAGTTAGGCAAAGGTATGACCATAACTGAACAAAGACCCGACAATGTATGAGAGGATTAGAAACGAATGGCTCCTCTCCCTTCAAATACGTTTCCCTCCAGTGAAAATAAATCGACAACTTATCTCTGGTAACGGAGGGTTAAACCTACGTTTGCTAAACCTCAGTTGGCAGTGTGATTCACGAGCGGGACGAGCTCAGAATAAAGAGCTGCGAAAAGTCAAATAACCAACAGGTTTTACCTCTTCAATCACAATCCATACACAAACCCTGTTTCTGGGAAGATTTTTTTTTCATTTTTCTGTAACTCCGTGGCATCATTTTTCCTATTCACACTGAACCTCACAACTTCGACCTTGAAATATCCCGAGATTTAGTGCAAACACTTCAGGGGTCGATTCCACAACTAATTTCCTACAAAAAGTGATTTGTGGTTTTTTCGTGTTTTTTCACCTTAATTATGTTTTCGTGTTTTCGAATTTATGCCACTAAAATTACCATAACTCCCTTAATTTACTGTCCAAGATTTAAAAAACGGACAATGTTAGAAAGGGCTTTATATTTCCTGAAAGATAAAGTCACTATAAAGTCACTAAAACTGTACTTTCCTGAACTTTCTGTAGTATTTCACATTTCATCTCTGCTTTTTTTTACCTGAATCTTTCAAAAGAAACCCGTTGGCAAGAACTGTAAAAACATCTCCGTTTCATCAGCTTTCCAGCGGTGTAATTATTTTCAATATTACTGAAGAAATTAGGGGGGAAATTAAATGTGAATGCAAAAAACGGGGGTTTATTATTATTTTTTAATAAACCAAGTGTTAGGGTTGTCTTGATGCGACTGTTTTAAATTGGAATTTCCCGGAAAAATTGTGCATTTTAGGACATAAGAGCGCTTCCGATCTATTTTTCGATGAACCAAATAACATTCTGGGCCTTAAGGGGGTTCCGACAGTGGTTTGAAACATTTTTCCAAGTTTTCTCAGCCAATAATCTATCAATCTAAATCTGTTTTCAGCATTTCTCTATTTTTTATACTGCAGGGAAACGCACTATCAAAATTGAAATGTCAAAAATTTCACTTTTTTTTTTTCATCAATTCAAAATTTAGAATTTTAAATTTTGATAGTGCGTTGCACTTCAGAATTAAAAAATAGAAAGAATACCAAAAACAGAGTTGAAATTGATCGATTTTTTACTGAGAAAAGTGGGGAAAATGTTTTAACGGTAGAATGGTAACGGGAGGGGGGAAGGGACGGTTACTTTTTTTTAGACTTATTGGCATGAAGAAGTAATAAGATTTGTAGTGAGGTTTATTATAAACTCAATAATTCCCGAGATTTGCGAATTTTTGATGGTGGCTCACACCTGACCGGAACACCCTTAAGTACTGGGGAAACTCTAATAAACACAATGTGCAAAAAGGCAATATTGACGGAGGAACAAAATTGAGATGATAAGCTCGATAATAAACTCGTGGGTCTGATGTTGGCGGATCTGTTCTCATAATCGTTTTTATGATGGGAAAAATTGTTCGGGCGCAACATCGAATATTTTCTTGGTTACCAAGAGCTACCCACGATGCACTAGTGACGTCGCACTATGAACATCTTCCTTCGTGCCATAGCTTGAAAGTTTACCGGCGACATGACTTTCTGTTCGTACCTAATCCAACGCTGCTGCCATGGAAGAAATCCTCCTTCTTCCATGCTGCTGCTCCCACGAGGCGGCCCTTGCCGTTAACCGACTGGTTTTAGCACAGTTTCTCCCTTCTTCTTCTTCTTCTTCTTGATTTGACTGACGCAGATATAAAAGAGTTTTTGTTCTTCCCGCCATCTCCACAGAAACAAAACCGAAAACGAAATGCGTAGCTGATGAGGGAAAATGGATCAATAAGCTTGAATCACGACTCTACATACACGTATACGGATGTTTTTCGTATATACATGTAGAGCTGCCTCTACACGCACGTAAGAAAAGCTTTTCGTTGATGAAAAGAGAATGCTTGAAGCTCATTGGCTCGTTTCCCCTTATCAGCTACGCATTTCATTCTCGTTTTTCACGTTTCGTTTTTCTTTGGAGATGACGGGAAGAACAAAAACTGCTGAATGTGCTGTTATATTACAGATTTGTTACTGTGATTGATTTGCCTAGGGTTTTTTTTTAATGTTTGGCTGGTTGTTGTCAAGTGCGATGGAAGTGGCATATTCATATCACTTTCCCAGCGTGTCCTGATCAAATGGGTATTTCAAGAAGTCTTGAATGGAAGTGTTGGGGGTTATATTCAGGGAATCGTAAAGGGATATATTTTCTATACTGTTATTACAGAAGTTAAAAATGTGATCAATGTCTGCGATTCGATCCGTTGAACACCATGTGCAGAATGGGGTTGAGCGCTTCCTCATCAGAATGACTGAGATGTCTCAAAATCCTGTTGGCAACTGATAACAATTTTGGATCATTTTTGGTATGTGGCGGTACCATGATTCAACAGTAGGGTCATGAAAAATATTTTTGTTCCAGTTTTTGGAGGTGCCTCGCCAAGTCGTGGCACGAAACAAGACGGTTTTCCCCGTGATGTCAGCCAATGTGTTCCCATGTATCTGTGAGTGTCCTGGTATCCACGAGAATCGGAAGTGCGCCAGTGTCCCTCTCCAGATCGTTGTAAGTGTCCCTCTCCCCCTTGTAACTGATGATATAGATTGAACCCATGGAAGAAGGAATTTCCTTCTGGAGCCATGGATCATATAAACCGAGTATCCAACCCCTTGCATTGACTTCTGAACCCTTTATCTGAACCCTTTTGATGACTTCATCAAAACTTCCGATATCAATCAAAAATGCATCCCTCCCAACTTTCAAATAAAGAAATCTAAAAAAATTCGCTGGCTGTGGCCTATGTCTTCCCAGTGTCTTCTCAAATTTGTCCGACATATGTTGACGATCGTTCAAGTCAGGGGCAGCTCGGAGAGAACGAATGTATTGATCGTGAAAGGAGAAGGTATTGACTGAAAATGCATGGAGGAAGGTAGAAAATAACGAGATAATGCGGTTAAGCAAGACTATCGAAGGTGGTGTCTACAAGGAGATATAGTGGGTAGAGAAATACCATCATCACGATCAGTCCCTAATGAGGTCATTGAAGAAAGGACTCTAGCACCTACTTGGAGATTCATGCTAGGCAATCCCTCTACCCTTTATCGGTTTGCAAAAGAACCTCGGAAGTAAGGAAAAAACCCGTTATTTTCCGACCGTAGAGTCTTCTCCGGTGGTGACTGAGAGCGTGAAAAAGCCCAATAAAAATCCAGACGACCGGGAAAAGAAGGGAGAAAATCGAAAGGCAATATAAAATCAACGAGGATGATCCTTTGAGGCCACTTGAGTCCGCCTGAGTCGACTGTGAGTTCGAAAAGGGTGGGTGGAGGGATAATGTTGTCTTCACTTATCCACGTCACGAGAGGGATTTTTTTGCCATTTAAAAAAGTATACCAAGCTTTTTTTTTATAATCCTGGTTATCCCAGTTAGAGAATCATGGACCAGGATGTTGTATACGTGTAGGTGCGAAGTGTAAGGGTGGCAGACACTGACCAAAATGTCGTTAAAAATGCCTAAACTTCGGCCGTCAACGTTTGTAGGAACTCTTACTATAATCTTATTACTACTTAGGACTGATAAGTAGTAAAATTAAATAACCTCCACTTCCCATTTGAGCATTTTAAAGTTTTTCAAACTTTCCTACGCTAATCATCGATCAATTTCAAATCAGTTTTTGACATTTTTTCTGTTATTCGATCCTGAAGAACCGTCAACAATTGAAATTTTAAATTAATTTCAAAATCAAAATTTTTTCGATAATTATATAAAATTTGGGTTGTTTATTTTTTTTGAGATTTAAAAAAGATAATTCACGCAATAATTTATCAATAATCGGTGAATTATTGCTGAGATAAGTTTGAAAAACTACTGTTCAACACCCGTCTGTTTCACGGGTAATGAAGATCATATTTTATGTATCCTTTTACTAATGGGTTAATGTGCCTGGGCATGCGAATCCCTTTAACGCGTTTAACTCTCACGAAATTCCCTTGGATATTTAATGTGCTTTCCAAGCATCGTAAAGTTTGAAGTAAAGCTCTTGACGGTCCTCCATCACTATGATAGTTTCCTGAGAGTCAGTTGAAAGCTGGGGAGCAATCAACCATGGAAGTAGGATTAGAATTTATTCCTACTTCCACGCAATCAACTTTTAACTAATCAACTCGATCAACTACCAACGTAAAACCTCATATTTATAAACTCCTATTCATTTCTTACCTCGTATCAGTTCGATTCTACACAAATTTTAAGTGTATGATAGACTTGTATGGATATATTGGATGGTATCTCAGAAAAAAATCGATAACCTATCACTATAATAATAATATCCTCAATTCAAACGTGCCTTGTGCTCCACTCCAGGACACCATCTTTCTGAACGACTTGATGTAAATAAGTACCGGTGTGGAAATATGAAAATAAGGCCACACCTTGGGGGTGAACTTGGATTTTCAGAGGAGCCAGGTCAAGAGGGCAAGGTGAAATCAATTTTCAAGGGAGAGGGTATTTTTCCTTAGTAAACCTTTCAAACGGCTGATTGGGATCTCTATTATGGTCTCATTCCTGTGACATCATTCTTTTCAAAAGCTGTATTGAAATCAAGCGGTTGATGGCGAAGCAGCCGACGAAAATCGAAGTGACGGAATAACCAACTTTCAATGAACTTATTTCACGTTAGAGGGACTCTACTGGTAAGTTGGAGGAAATATGTTATTTTTCTCTGGCAGTTGATATGGCCTGGACAGAAGCGTTCCCTAAACATTAATAATGAACCGTTCTATAATTTGAGGAATGAAGAGTTTTTTCTGTACTATAAAAATGCATGAATATCTTTCTTCTTTCTATAAGTACGTATAATAAAGGTGGATAACATATAATATAGACGAGTGAGAGCGGTTCTACCATTACGTATAAAACTCTGTTTAAAAACAGTTTACTTCCCTTTTTAACCGAAGATCTGTATGTCTGTATGTCCGCAAAAGTCGCGTAAATCTCAATTTTTTTAAAATGAATTTTGATGACATTTACAAGGTTGTGCGGATTGAGCCCTAGATGGTCCCCTATACATTCAGCCCTTTCATATCAACAGCATCCTTTGCGCATAGTCAAACTGTGAATTTCCGTATAAACACCGATTGTCACGCCAATATAATAGCCCCGATATTGCTACACTTGGAGGGTAGTTGGGGGTTGGCCTTGTGGAGACCTGGTGCCTCACACGTGCTGTGCACGTGGGGAACAGGCTCCACCTAAATGTAAGCCAGAAGTGGGAGGCTCCAAAATAGTAAGTAAGTAAGTTGTATTGGGGCCTCTAAAAGGGGGTCGCGCCCCCAGAAAATATGAATTTTTGACATCAAATCTTGTCTTATAATACATTTATTCTTATTCTGCTTTGCGCACATCACATTGGTGACTCCCTCTCTCCACGACTACAGCTCCACTTCGTAGAAACCTCGAGATCAACCAAGACCATCAGCCGTCAATTTCTCCAAGGACTTCGAAGAAATCCTTCTGAGCTCACCACAGTCAAGAGAAATCCACCAAGTTATCCACGTAGCAACTACGAAATCCGTAGTTATCCAAGGGGCATGCACAGCTCCGAGCCATCGTTTGAGAGAAGAATCTGACAAGTCGTCAGTCGTTAGCCGCATCTTTCCTCCAGTGCCGCTACACTTCGATTGATCGCTCGCAAGCGGATCATTTTTAGCACTTGTAAAAACGTAAACATAATGAGGACAGTTCTTGATCGTGTTGATGATTGGTTGTGTTGACATTTTTCTAAGCTGACATCATATTATGAAAAAGCCATGTGCCACACCTACTTGGCATACGTCTTACTTCAGCACTACCGAAGTTAGGGAAGTTATGTTCGTGCAGGCTTTTGAACATATTGTGCCCACCAAATTTAAAATTTTCACATACTATTGGTCTGATGGCTATGCAATTCATGGGGGACCGTCTAGGTCTAGGAATTTAAATAAAATCAGATCGTAAGTTTCGGAGTTTGAAGCTTCTAAAACAGAATTCGCTCGTTGACTGTCTGGCTGGGTGTGTGTATATGTGTGTCTGTGATCAATTCCTTGTCCCAGGCAAGACTCCAAAAATATGGTTCAATTTTCGATGAAATTGACAGGGATTATGAAGGTGAAGTTTTTTGGGCGAAATGGAGCTCCTACTGAGCCTATGGAGCTCCAGCTCAGTCAAAAATTGAGCTCCCAGATCAGCAGTAGGAAAACCAACGCATGTAAGGTCAACAGAGGGTTAAGAGGGAGGTTTGGCTGAGTGTTTTGAGTTTCAGCGCTTTTAGAATTACGTTTTGAGTATCTAGGTAGGTAATCATTTTGTTCACCAGCTAATTCTATGTGTCTGTCCATGTTACAATAAGTAAGGAAGCTATACTGCCCATCCGCCGATGGCCTTATATTGGGTTGAATAAACGGTTCCCGTGAGATCACCGAAGTTAAGCAATCAGCGGCGTGGTTAGTACTTGGATGGGTAACCGCTTATGCGGCTGGCCCCACACATCCCAGTATTCTCACGTTTGACCGTCGGCGATCCCCTCTCCACTTAAGGGGGTGAGGCAATGAGTAGCCATGAGTGAAATCATCAGAACACATTCTGATCCTCGAGGACAGCTGATGACGTCCGCAACGCTGGCGGCTGGCGCTGGGAGTGGCAGACGGACGAAAATCCAGCCTGAAATGGTTGTTCACTTTTATTTACTTTACTTTACCTACTATACTGCCCACCCAACTTGGGAGACGTGTTTTCACTTACTACTGGGCGGAAATTACTTTTGATCACGTTCGTTTAAGTTTACGTGGTATTTGCCGAGTTATGGCTAACAACATGAAATTCAAGTAACGTCTAAGACTGTGATTAACCCTCAATCTCCTTTATTCGAACTTCTTGATTAGTTCTAGCACTGACCTTGGAAACTATCTAATATGAGAAGGTTCGATCGATCAACCTCGCAGTCTGTCGCATAATGAGGTGTAACTATAATTAATGGACATGAGGTTACTAATAATAAGGTGAAGGGTTTATCAAGGGGTAGAGCGGATAATCGTTTCCAAGCCACGTTCAGTGTGGGAGTAATGATGGAGCCGACAACCTTGGCTGGCATCTGAACCAGTATCTCAGATGTTAAGCTTTAGTCAGAAATTATATCTAGTAGGTACTTATACCTGTACTCGTATTTAGTCTGTCCTCCGATTTTCTACGTTCTCAGTTATTTTTAAATGTTTCTTCCTCAATACCGAAGGTAGAACAGCTATGTATTCGAGCAATACAAAAAATAATAAAATAAAAAAATCTTCAAAATCAAAAATTTTCCACCTTGCTTTTGATTTTGGTTTA
>JAEMON010000012.1:10822952-10835889 GCA_030264115.1 Lygus lineolaris
TAATAAACCGTTGTGTAATAATTTGCAGCGTTTTTCACTTACGATTGACCTTTTTGGTCGTTGTGGGTAAAGGACCCTCCATTTTCACCGTATCAATATTAAGATGGCCGGTTTCCCGTTTAAAAAGCACGATTTTCGTTAAAAATAACAGTTGGTCAGTTTTACCTGAAGAAGAATGGAATAGGTTCACCAGATGGTCATTTTATGAAAATGAAAAAAATGTCTTATTCCAAGTATTTGTTGTCATCATTTTGTTATTCCCATTCGGAGAAAAGTAGTTAATGTTGATATTGTAACCATTCGGAAGTAAAATGGGCCATTTTCTAACGTCCAGGTCGCTCCAAAGCACTTGATCAGCACTCGACCTCAAAGTATATAAATATAAAACTCAAAGTTTGTGTCTGTTTGCACGGTCACACATTCATGTAGATGTACTCACTTCGCTCGCAGTTGGTTGTCAAAACCTCACGGATCACCATGTACCTACCCTCCCATGTAAAAAAATTTCATTATTGAAAATAATAAACCGAAAGTACTTATTTATAAAATTCAAAGTTCGTCTGTACGTTTGTTTCTTATGCAAAGCCAAACGGCTGGACCTAGGTTACGTCCTTCTTTTTTCAAAATGATCAACTACTTCCGAACGAATTCGACGGCTATGTTGAAAATCCGTGGACATCCTCTTTAATCGTGAACGAGGCTTTCCTTAGCGACGTTGAGTAATCAGGGGAGGTTCGTCTAATTTCACTAATTTCGCAGCCAATTCGAACGTGGTGTGATCCGTCAAATGGAACTTTACATGACGATTCTTACACTACCTACCAGATAGTTTTCTGAGAGTTCAGCCGCTCACATTCTATACATCGGGATCTATCGTTGTTATCTAAATTACCTTAATAATTATCGCGGCAATTTTGATAACAAATTAATTAAATACCTACCAAGCCAACGATCTATCCCAATGAATAGAATGTGAGCAGCTGAACTCTCAGAAACTACGTATCTGGTACTTACCGTTCGAATCGTTACGAGAAGTTCCATTTGACACTACGTTCGAATTGGGTTTGGGAAGTTATAGTTACTATTATAAATTAGTTCGAATTTAGAATTGGAAATTAGAAATGATTTCTAAACAGCTATGTTTACGATCACATGTTTGCATTTTTGGAGTTGCATTGTTGAACTTTGTGAACGGTGAGGTTTTTCTGTGTATTTAGAGAGGTCGGTAGACGCGACGTGCAGGTAAAATTGATCAACTGCGTCAGTTGATCACTTTTACCTACCTGCCGACAGTAAAGTTGAAGAAAATATTCACAGATGCCATTTTGTCACTAAAAAAAGCACTTGACTATGAGGTAAAAATGGTTTTTTGCATTTTCCCACGAAATCAATGAAAAATTCCCCACAAAATATAGATAATTGCGAGTATAGAGAGCAAAAAACCCGAAAAGCGACCAACTGGCAGTTGGTCACTTTTACCTTTAACCCGACGATATAATGTAATATATTATACGAGTACAATAAAAATATGTGTTTACTACAAATAATACCGTAAAAATCCTAGTATACCATTATGTACCAACATACTAGAACCCTCTTCAGACGACCAGTTGCCGATCAGCGACTTTGGAGCTGTTTTGAGCGAGCTCCGAAAACATAATATATATACTTTTCGACTGATTGAAGTGTCGAGCACTTCTAAGATGTGAATTTTCGATCACTTTAGAGTAAGTACGGGAAATTCCTCGACAGAGCCATTTTCGATCAGTTGTCATGTCCGATTACTTTCTACAGTCCCAATGCTCCCATCCTCTTCCTTTATCTAGAATCCACGGTTCATCGCGGCCGCCACACATGGGTAAATACTTTATTCACTATGCTTTATTACGAGTATTAACGAATTTTCCAAGAAAATTAAGCTTTTGCAATGGCTTCAAAGTTGTGGGTAGGTACATATTAAGCAAAATTATGAATTACTTTGCAGAATTATTTTCCAAAATTCGTTTCAGATCATTCTAAAACGATGCATGAAGTTTAACACTTTTTCATAAAAATGTATAATAATCTATTGTGTGCTTCAGCCGATATCTCACCCTATAAGTATGCTCTTAACAAATCGAAAAAAATCCAAAATTGTAATATAAAAAGTAAGGAAGAGTTTGTTGATCAGGATTTTTGGAGTACTCTTATGGTAAAATTTCGAAAATTAAGGGTAAAAAAAACCGTGTTTTTTGTGGATTTCAAAAATAAATAAATTACCATCTGAAATATAAGAACTATGTAGTTGTGGTATATTCTGAATCAACTCTAAACTGCCTGTAGGAACCACTCTCAAAATCGAAAAAAAAATTCTAAAAATTGATGATTCTTTGAACGTTCGCTCATCAACTCATTCTTATTTTTAATCACAATGAAATGAAGTTTTAGAATCTCATTCTGTACGACCGATTTTCGCCCACTTCATTTCTAATCGACAGATTCCTACGATATTGCACCTTATTATTGAAAAGCTCTGAGATCATTCTGAAAGAATTATTTTCTTCCTTTCACCTTCAGGTGGGCTGAGGAAAGTAACAATCAAATGGAATAAGCACCTCATTCTACTAGTTTCATTTTAGTGTCATTATTATAACTTTCATGAAGAAGGTTTATAGCTGAAATTACAACCAGAATTAGCCGAGTGACATACCGTCTACCTCTTATTTCTGACGTGAGACATTTACGGATGAGTCCCCAAACTGTGACAGTGGAACGAACGAGCAACTTTTGAGTTATACGCGGATGGCAAAACATTTGTCACCGATGAGCCACCTGCGAGTTCACAACAATCGCAAACCTCGAACACATCCAGGATGGTACCCAAAAGTTTTGTTTGCTCGCCTGTTCTCCAAATGGTAATGGCTTCTTGAAATATTAGCTCTCATTTGTCGTAGGGCGTTGAAACTGGGTTGATATTTCAACAGCACGTTTCTTTCTTTCTAAATTGTAGGAACCAGGCCTTTTCACCTGAATGCATAGGAATGGCCCTTCATCGCGGGAGCGTTCATTACTTATTTGAATCCAGAAAACATCTAGTAGCAATCCCGTCATTCAAACATTATATTGGGCGAACCTTGAGTGAACCGATTTTGACTCAGTTTTTGGCGCAATTACCTATGACAGCTTGTAAAATTGGACGTTTGCATTGTTGAAGTTCATTTGTGACGAATAAAGTACGGTGAAATAATTTTGACGCGGCTGTTAGCTACGCTTTCCCTTGGCTATCCGTGTGTGACCACACGGTGTGAAGTGCTTCGATTATATGACAAAAATCAAAAAACGAACTTTGTCGTTGACGGATAATATCTGTGACCAAAATCCCAAGAACACATTTAGCGTTTTGGAGAGAATGCATTTTGAAGTTTACGATTATGTTTTATCAGCTAAACTTGATATAATATTATGGGCCTAAAATAAAGAAAAATCACTGTGCATACCTCTCACAGGTGTAACCATAGGGTCTTGATAGAGAATGAACCTTTTCCAACGGAGAAAAACTCAGTCATTAACTGTTAACTCGTCATACCGATGCTACTGTCGTTTGCCGGTACCGACATGATTAGGTGGGTACTCCCGGATTGACTGTGCTGTTTTTCTCACCTTTGGACCTCTGAGAAGTAGGTCATTATTACCTATGTGGGCCTCTCCCCAGAGGTCTAAAGCTGAGAAAAACAGCACAGTTAATACAGGAGTACCCACCTAATCATGTCAGTACCGGCAAACGACAGTAGCATCGATATGACAGGGTGACAGTTTAATGACAGTAGTGAGGTTCAAGACCCGATGGCTACACCTGTGAGAGGAATGCACAATGATTTTTTTCTTTCTTTTTTTTTTAATATTTTGGCATACCTATATAGCAAGTTTAGTTGATAAAACATTATCGTAAACTTCAAAATGCATTTTCTTCCAAACAGCTGAAAGTGTTCTTGGGATTTTGGTTTTAAAATGTTCGTTGAATCCTTCTGAATAGAATTTTTTAAAAAATTGTTGAAAAGACTGGCCTATAAGACCTTTTTTTGCATTTTTCAGAAGAAAAGTCTACAATCTTAATGAGGGATTTCCCTAATCCTAATAGGGACTTATATATTTTTTGTTTTCATTGTTGTTCACTCAGGATTTTTCTTCCTATTTCACAAACACTGAACGCGTTGCTTGAATTGTTAAAAGTTGATTTCATTCATAGCGATTCTTCATTATTGCTTTTCATACATACATGAAAAAACTATGGAAAAAAGTGGATTTTAGCATAAATTAACACGAAGGGCTTATCAGGGACCCTTAATGTATAGTATATTCGTGATCAGCGTAAAAAATTGTATAAGAATCCGTAGAAGTCAGATTTTTGTCCATTCCGACCATATACCTACTCGAAGTGCGGCGGTGAGATTCGCTAGTTTGAAATTCCATGGTGAGGAATGTTTGACTAAGAATTCCTCACCATCAAGGATTTGGAAATTCCCGTACCTCAAGGGTCGCGGATTGTTCCTTTATTTACTTACTCAACTTGAAACGCCCGAGGGTATCCTGGCCCGCTGCTAATTTCTGGGTGTCAGTTTCCGCGGTTATAAGCAGGAGTTCACCGCAATACCAACAGCCCACAGAGATCGGCCCAGTGAGAATAATTTATTCCTGACATCATTGCAGTATCCCTAACATCTGCCGGTATATACTGCTAGCACAGGATACAGAATTGTGAGCTGAATGCAAACTGGCATATTTGAAATCCCGAGCAAGATTACTGAGCCATATAGCATGACAGTTATTTTAGATGCGGTCTCAGGGTGAATTTCCTCAGGAAGGTTCTATACGTGAAGTGTGAAGGATGTGATAAAGGCCCTAATATGGACAGGAACAGTACAGTAGGTACGATATTTATGTAACAAATTTGCACTGCAAATAGTAAAATGGACATCTCCAAGCGATACAGAGTAGAAATAGGGTGAGGCGGGGGAAGTGCGTAGGTACCAGTTTCTGACTTTGTGATGCTACCATTTTCCTACAACTTCGAATTTAGACAAGACTACGGTTTTATTGCATTCTCCAAACGTCTGTGAATCGAAAAAGGTGCGTATTTATTGAACTCATGTTCGCCATTCTTTCAGCGAATTTACGAAGAAAATGAAGCAATGGCTTCAATATTTTAGTAATGCAAATTTTTGAAAATTGTCTTCATGGAAATCTCGAGATGTAACACTTTTTCATATATATATATATTTTACACATATTATGGTATATTCGGAACCAGTGTGAAATTTACTATAGAAATTTACTCAACTCATGCAGTTTGAATGGAACTTTATTTAAAGTTCCAATTTTATTTAAAGTTCCTTTATTTAAAGGAGAAATAACTGGAGGCTTTCATAATTCTCTATTCGCTTTCGTATTCTGTTTAATTTTTTTTATTTGGACGAATGCGATCAAACCTATTCTGCTATTTCGATAGTCTTTAAAAAATCAGTCTATTAAGGACACAAGATCACCTGAGGACGGCTTGAGTAAGACTGGTACCTATGTAAGGGTTCACCCAGAATTTAATAGCGCTCATGATGACTCACTACTTCTTATCAAATATAATCACCATACCACGTCATAACAAAATGTCGCATAGGTTACACCAGGTTACACGATCCTTAGTTACGTATCATCGACTAAGTAAAATTTCGTGACTCGATACCGTTCCTAGTTACCGTTTCCGAAAAACGTAACACTTTTTGCCAATTAGGTCAAGGGTAAAGGTTCCATGCTAAAGTGAGACAAACTGAATTACATGGGTCCTTGGCCCCTTAAACGCTGGGAGCGCTGGTGGCACTTTACACCGGTCTACCGCTAGGGATAGCGTCTTTCAGAATTGAACTTCGATCTTCGATATCAGGTGGAGGGTTCACGGAACTTGGTTGAAGCGAATTTTATTCAGGTGTTCATGAATACACCTGTTCTAGCAGTTGCTAAAAAATGTATAAGAATAGAGTGGCCTCATAGCTCAAAGCGAGAAAAACCGAAGAGACGCTCTTGCCCTGAAAGCTCATCGCCTCACCCTACCTCGAAATCATGTACGAGTATATCAGTGGTCATACTTCACTGCTGAAACATAATTGTACTCGCAAATTCGCGATAAACCTAATTCAATTTTCTCGGAACGGCACTTACGTTAATTACGTAATACAACACAACAGTCGCCCTACTCTATGAAACGCCCTACCCGAGTCAATGATCACTCTAGAGGTCCTTGTTTTTGAGAACACTGCGTAAAGTCATTACCATTCACTCGAACCCACCACACTGGGTTCCCAAACTCAGCCGTAGATCACAGAGCTGTCCTTCGCTCGCCAGTTAATCTATTCCATCACTCCTGAATGAACTTCGCCCACAGTGAAGGTATCGCTCTTCAAATGATGGATGATGCTCTCCCTTGTCCCGTAGGTATCGTTCGTGTTTTCTGAAAAAACTTGATATATCGCTTTTTTTCACTTGCAGTTATGTATAAACGTATAGAGACATTTTGCAATTTTATGTGCAATAGAAAAGTTTGTAAAAATACTTCTCTCGAATATCGGTTTTCGCGCTCATCCAAAAATATCGAAAATTCACCCCACCTCAAAGTTTTGCTGCCAACATCCCACGAGAAGGGCACTTATTATTATTTTACAGCTTCTCGTAGAATCGAAAAAGCCAATAACAATTTTCGGGTGTCCTTCCCTGCTCGCAAGAATCCCTGGACATATTAAAATAAAATTCATACGGCGAATCTACGAAACATACCATTCATAAGGTGAAAAACATATTGATGTCTGCAGCTGCTCACAATCGGAACTTCCTTTAGGAAGGTAACAACTCTAAACAAGGGAAGTAACCTCGAACTTAATCATTGAGGCTGAGGGTTGAAGGACACTCCACTCCCCTCAGAGTGAACAAAGTGTATGATTGATCCCATAATTGGGGTTGAAATGTTGATCATGGAGGAAGAGTTGTCTGCCAAATAAGTTCCTCACTTATCGTAACATGGAGCCAATCACATTTTTGTTATCAAATGGACACGCCCTCTCTTAGTCAGCCATGCCTCCTTGAGTGGAACCAATCACATTTCAGTCAATGGCCAATTGGCCACAACCCAATAAGCCACCCACGCACCCCTTTATTAGAACCAACCACATTTCAGCAAATGACCACGCCCTCTTGAATATAACCATTCAAAATATTAAGCAATTAACCACAACCCCTTGAGCAGAACGAATTATGTGTTTGCACGACCAGATTTTACCGAACAGTCTTGCTGTCAGAAATGTTTCAGGAAATTCACGTAAGTGCTATTGATCCGACAGCGCTGACATTTATAGGGGACAATCTAGGGCCCAATGTCCAAAATCCTTGTAAATTTAATCAAAGTGGGTCATACGTTTTGGAGTTTTGCCTGAGGCCAAACCAGATCCATCTGATCTGGATTCCATCCATCCAGATCAGATACGGAGCCAAATTTGTTCAGGAAGCTTTGAAACCTCGAAAATTAAGATACGATTTTGATGAAATTTTCATGCATTATGGGGTCTACCAGTAGACCTTCAATACTGAGGAAGCAATATGTTCATAAATTGAAAGCAAAGTTTCCGCGAAGTACGTTTGGTATAGACTCGGGAGAATTTGTCTCATTGAGACAAATCGAAAGGGCAATTTGGCACATTCTACATTTCCACTTTATCCTGAAAAAATTCAGTCTGCACTCGATTTTTCATACAACCCACCAACAAAGGGTTGACTTGGCGAGGTAGCGTCTCACCCAATAAAGGGCACAGGAAATACGTAAGGGATCGCGGGGGAGATGCCTGCGCTTCCGTCCAGGAAATGACGGCATTCTCGCTTCCTCTCTCCCTTCTGAGCTCGATGAGTATCAGAGCTCTCTGAAGGTTTTTCTCTCTTCGTTTTGGGGTCAAAAAGGAAATTTATGACATACGTTGGAAAATAGGCGTCTTCTGGATTTTCTAGTATACCTAAAGGTATATTTGAGAGTCGACAAACAGAAGGTCATCTACCTATCGTTATTTTGACACATTTTTCTTTGGGGTAGGGGCAGTGAGCAATTCGTCCGCCTAAAATCTACAACATGTTCTGAAATCAGTTTTACGTTATCAATGTTACCTCTTCCCTGTGGCGAGAGGGCTCGGAGATGCTTCTGCGTTCTATTTCGAAATTGTGTTCGCGGACACAGCTTGAAGGACCTCGGTTGGAGGGTTGACAAAGGGAAACGATTTTGGCCAAAAGCCTGGCCCTTGTTCGGTCGAATTCCTGCGAAGCCAGCGGAGCAGAAGCAGGTTGACGAAGGTTGAGGTGGAAAGGGAAAATGCGATTGACAACCTCGAGAAAATAGTCACTCCGAGAAATTGATGTTTCGCGATATTTGTAGTGGTAAAAATGTACTTCGAAAAGGGGCAATTTTACAGGATTTTCATTTGTATTATGATAATACCTAGTTCTTAATGAAAGCTCGGTTTAAGGTTAATTACAGTAATTCAATTTACTTGGGAGAATATACGCTGTAGCCACGTAGGCAAATAGGGACATCAGCTTCGTGGGTAAATCAAACTCCCCAGACTAGCTATCATAGGGGACCAACAGGTCGGCCTCCAATTACTGCGAAGCTTCAACGGGTTTCACGCTCAGAACTATGTTTGGTTTGAAATTAGCTGTTTCTCCATTCCTACGTATTGCGAGCAGCGTAATAGGTACTGCCTTCTGATAGGTGACGGTAACTGCCAGGCACGAAACTTCAAGTTCCCATCATTTAATGGAAGGTCCGGTTCGGAGCTGAAGGACAGTCTCAGTAGAATCGTGTCAACGTGACATTCAACTTTTATCACCGCTGTGACTATTATTACCCCCAGGAAACCCTTCAAAACTAAGTGTACAGTACTAGTTCGTGGAAGCAGCTTTGCCATAGCCATGAAACCCCCCACAGCTCACCGCCGCGAATTGTGAACTGCGAATTGTGGACAACTTAAGATTTGGAATAGTTCGTACCTAACAAAAAGTCAGATTTTAACTCTTGCGTCATCAGGAGCGTATTTTATCCTAGTTAATTTCATCAGTCTGTTATTTTTTGTAAGCATTATTATAACCTCAAGTGAGATGACTCTCATGTTACCAAGGAAGTTAATTCCAACTTCCTTGCATGCGACCCACCTACTGTTTAGACTCTTATCCCCGTAGGCATCACTTGATCAAATCAGAGAAGAGGAGCGATGATGAGTCAGATGATTTCATACTTACCTACACACTTTTTGGCGCTAGCATCGGGAACTTGGCAGCTGGTCTACTCTGCAACTGGTCTAATCCTCCAGTAGCAATCATGGTTTGCAACTGGTCTACCTACACTCTTTTGCAACTGGCTACCAGCAGGCTACTTTCAACCCTTGGTTTGCAACTGGTCTACTACGCTTCTTTTGCAACTGGCCTAGGTTGCAAACTGGTCAACTACTTCTCCAGCTGCTCGCAGAACCTCGCAACTGGTCTATAATCGGGATGGGTTCCGTCTACTAGTACCTGGGGCTTCAGACTCGTGAAAGAATAATGAGCTGGCAAGGATTACGGAAAGCCATGTTGAATTATGCGAGTCAAGTTTACAGGTTCACGAATGGAAGGTTATAACAAATAGCCTCCTGTCGGCATCTATCAGCAACTATTTGCAAGCATTCTGAATTAGTGACATTCTGTACCCATAAATTGGCACCTACAGCAATTCATCTGTCAACTGCAACTTCTGTAAGCTGCACTGGTGAGGGTGTACCTGACTCAACCCATGTGCCCATGACCTTTACCTTCTTGACCAGTTCTGTGCTTTCAGTTCGCAACGGGCCTATTCGGGGCTAGTAGACTAGTAGCAATGTAGACCGGTTGGCCAGGACCCTGGAACTGGAGAATTGAACTTCCATCCCACAAAAGTACGTGAATCCCCCACACGATCCAGCCAGCTCGGGCAATTTGTTCTCGAGGCTTTGCTACATCTTCAAGCCCTCATAAAACATAGGAATAACTTATCCAAGTGTATTTCCACTTTGTACGTAGGTACTTACAAATCCTCTCATGAACTTAAGTAGATCTGAAAGCGCCGACATCTCTGGATTCATCTTCTCCAAATGAAAGGAAGTCCTAACGTAATTCCTTCACCGTCGAACGAGCCCGTCTGCTCGGCGAATTGCTACTGAATGCTCCCTCGCGTCCAATACAGTCTTCAAACGAGAAGCGAGATCAAGTGGCTGTGAAATCCAACAACACTTTCGAGGAGAGTGCATAGACACCTTCATGAACATAACGACTTTAATTCTCTAATTAGGCAATTCACTTCGTTAGCTCCTGGTTCGAAATATCTCTCTTTCCGCTACCTTCCAGCCGACTTATTTAGCGGCAAATATTCCCTCAGTTGGAGCCTACCTCTTTGATCTGAGACTGGGATTTTAGAGAAAAGAGAGGCAGTGCCAAGATTTTCTTTGAAGACGTAATCCCGCTTTCATGACATTGCAGGTCTCTAGGCTGACGACTTTTCACACGTCTGAGGTTTCCTCAAGTAACGTCTCCTTTTTTCGGTCTTTCAATCTTCTTACCCAGACGGAATGGACACTATGTACGCGAAGAACTTTGATGTAATCTCTTTTGTGGTGAGTAGGTTTCTACTTTCCTTACTTGACCCAAAATCAAAATTTCCACTTGATTTTCACGTTTCAGAGCCTTCTGAGTATGTCTGTCTATGGTCAATTCCTTGTCCCAGGCAAAACTATATTAAGTAATGGAACGAATTTGATGAAATTTTCAGTTATTGTGAGTGTTATTGAGTAGTCCTGTGAAGGATATGGAAGGAGGGGGAAATTGGCAGGATGAGATGTGGTGTGATGTATAATAAATTCAGAGCTTTTCAACGAGTGGCGAACGATTTTGGTGGTGTGTAAAATGAGGAAGAGGAGAAAATTTTCCCTAGCAACGATTGGTTGTACGTGAAAAGCATCAGGTAGCATTTTAGGGACGTTTTTTCGAGTCGGTTTTACGAGTCGGTTTCTTGGGTCGTTTTTCGCCTGATAGGTCCCGGTAAAAGCTTGTTCCACCCTAAAAGTCTAACTAAATTCCGAAATGCTATAGGGGACGGACCATGAATATTACATGCAGAGAAGATTTCATTTTTGTATGCACTTCTTATTAGCTAATTTTCGAAGAAAATGAAGCTATTGCAGTAGCTTAAAAATTTAAGCAATGCAAATTGTTTAAAATTCTCTTCATGAAAATCCGTTTCTGTCCAATCTAAAACGATTCCTGAAATTTCACACTTTTCCATTTAAGCATATTATATTTATGATAGAAGTGATGATGGATGTCTAGTAGAATAACTAGGTAGCAGGTTTTTTAATGACCAGTCTAGACTTGAGGGAAGTAGTATTTTTATTCTCTCCGACGTTTCCACCCAGGGGCTGGGTCCTAGTCATGGAATTATGTACAAAAACATGAAAAAGTGAAGCAATAAAACTATGTAGGTACCTATAGATTGATAAATTAAGAAATTGGTATGGAATGGTTATGAAAAACAAGGATGACAAGATAAGACTGACAGATTGAGAAATGAGAAACAAAGTAATATAGGTAACCAGGTAGGTGCTTAATAGTATTACTACTTATATATTGCAGTCTTCAATTATTGAAGTTGAATGATGACATCAATGACTTCAATTATTCAAGTTCAATCATGCAATTATTGAAGACTGCAATGCTGTGTGTGTGTGTGTGTGTGTGTGTCACTCCAGAAGATATCTGACCGATATCAGAATCGAGATAAAACATCCAAAAAAATTCTAAAACGTCAATAATATCAAAAAACAGGATGAGTTCGTTGGCCAGAATTTTCGGAGTACTCCAAGGGGTCAAATTTTGAAAATCTTGAGTTAGAAAAAGCTTAAAAAAAGGTGATTTTTTGAAGTTTTTGGTGTAAATTACCATCTTAAACATAGGAACATAATGGTATATTCGAAATCAGCACGAAATTTCCTATAAGAATCACCCACCAAATTGGTTAAAATTATTATTTGAAAATTTACTCATCAACTTATGCTGCATGAATGGAACTTTTTAAATAAAGGCGTGTTTTTTTCTTCTTCTTCCATCTAGAAAAGACGAAACGAAGTTGTTGAAAACCCAAGATTGGTAGTGAAATCATATTTTCCAATGCGTTCCTGAAATATACGCTCGTATTTGTTCCGAATAAAAACTTGGTAAACTTCGCCGCTATTTTATTTATATTCGAGCTCACACCTCCGAAGATTACAGACTGTCTAGACGGATGAAGTGTGGGTGTATGTTTACACAGAACAAGCTCGTTATTCCAATACGTTTTAGCCTTTCTGCACAAACTTTCCGTTATAATATCAAGTTTAAACAGTAAACGTGGTAGCTTTGTAACCAGGTACGACATAACCAATTCTGCTGTTGGTTTCCCTAAATCGCATGTCCTGCAAGTCCTTGCAGAAGCCAAATGAGAACAGCGTTACAACAATGTTAGGGTGTCTTGGAAGAATCTACCTACTCAATTTCTCAAAAAATCCCACAGAATGAGGTTTTGCATAGGGAAGAAGTTACCTGAAACCCTCAACGGAATGATGCATGTAAAGCATATGAGACTTCAGGTCTTCTTTTCTCCTTGATCTGTGTTTACAGAAATGGCAGGCAAACTGCGGCTCTACGCCACACTCGAGCCTTTGATGCCGCTTCAAGGTATTTTTGTGTTTGTAAGATTTTTGGCAATGCATACAAACGAACATATTATCTGAAAATAACAAAAGTGAATGGGTGAGAAGAAAAAAAGTAGATAAATGTGCAAACTCCGTGGAAGAGTGTTGTTATCTATTGAAAGAAACGCTTGCATACAAGT
>JAEMON010000012.1:10843767-10871268 GCA_030264115.1 Lygus lineolaris
GAAAATAATAAACCGTTGTGTAGTAATTTGCAGCGTTTTTCGTATAGGTTCATACCTACCATTCATAGCATGTATCTTGTACCTACGATTATTCAACAATATACCGTTATGTGCGTGATGAGTTGGTAACTTGTTCATCGTTATCACCCAACCCACCATATTATTATACGGTACATAGTCACATGGCCTATCCTCTCAGTAAGTTTTGAAAAAATAAAGTCTACTAAGTTGGTTGGGTTGTATACAGCTTTCTTAATTTTGTATCATGGATGTACTGAATAGAATAGTTTATTGCATAATAATTAGAAGTTAGAAAACATACATATTATGATAAAATCAGAATCAGAGAAAGAAAGCAAGCTTTTAGACGGGGTGTCTACAGTTGTATACAGCATTCTTAATTTTGTATCATGGATGTACAGAATAGAATAGTTTATTGCATAATAATTAGAAATTAGAAAACATACATATTATGATAAAATCAGAATCAGAGAAAGAAAGGAAGCTTTTAGACGGGGTGTCTACAGCTATCTTGGGACAAACCTTGGAAGTTGTAGAACTGGCAAGATGGCAGAGCGGTAAATCGTAGATTTGGCTCTAACCAGCCAAAATCGGCTGGTTATTTTAAGTCGTTAATTCGTCTCTTTTGATCGTTGATTTATTTAAAACAAGGTTGGTGAATCCTGACATCGTTGTTCAACATCTGAGATCTTTGGTTTAATAACTAAACGTTGATTAAAAACTTTGGTGAAACCGGCCCTAAAATCCAAACTTCGAAAGCGAACATTGAAAATACGATAGGTATAAGAGCTGGTACGCGGCACGCATCGAGGAAAGCCATAATGTGAAATGTATACGAATAGCGTGGTTTTCCTCTTCCACAACCAATATCCCATGCACCCCTCATTTCCCATTCCTACTTCTTTCTCCCGGAACTAGCATCGCCTCATAAAATGAGTTTCAATGCCGGTAGACTTCCTGAGGGAATATGAGAAGCCCTTCTCCGGAGGGCATTGCTATTCCGAAGTCATACCGTGTCAAGGTTGTTAGCGCCCAGCGAGAACACGTGAAAAATTGCGACACTTCTTTTCAGGGCGTCCCTCAGTAGTAAAAGAAGTCCTCAAGTTTATTATTTTGGCGATACAAAATTCAGCAATATCTACTCAGTGACGAACCTACCTTCCCTGGGCGTGAGGAGCTTTTGAAAGCCACATTTTGCCTCCTTACTTGTTAGGTCTCTACTTGTCGCAAAATCTGCTTTAATTGATACTGTTAGTTCAAAATTTCGTTTGGCTGAATAAAATCAAAACATACCGGAATAATGTGTGCATTCTAGCGGTCCAAAATGGTTTTGTTTCTACTCATGTTGTACTAAAGTCCGACAAAAATAGAAAATTTTGATTTTCATAGGACATTTCAGCGGCCCAAAATGGTTTTGTTTCTACTCATAACGATGTTCTACTAAAGTCCGACAAAAATAGAAAATTCTGATTCATAGGAAATGTCAGCGGCCCTAAATGGTTTTGTTTCTACTCATAACTATGTTCTACTAAAGCCCGACAAGAATAGAAAATTCCGATTTTCATTGGAAATTTTGCGCTGATCCCGAATATACCTCATGATACCTGTTATGTTGTATATAAGATAGAAACTGGATAGGTACCTAGAAACTTCACGTTTTCGCTCATTGGAACGGCTCAAAATAATTTTTGAGAGACGTGAAGAGAATTCTGAGTGACACAAACGATAGCATAGCAGCCATGATTTTTGGTGATTTTTCAAAGTTTCATTTTTTCTGGCGTGAATATGAAAGAATGGAAAAAATTATTTTAACTGATTTGGTGGGTGATTCTTATAGGAAATTTCACGCTGATTCCGAATATACCATTTGTTCCAATGTTTAAGATGGTAATTCACACCAAAAACCTCAAAAAACGCGTTTTTAAAAAAAGCGATTTTTGACTTTATTTTCAAAATTTGAACCCATGGAGTACCTACTCCGAAAATTCTGGCCTACGAACTCATCCTTTCTTTTGATATTATTAACACTTTGGAATTTTTTCAGATTTTTAGCTCGATTCCTCGGTCAGATATCGTCATGAGTGACACATACCTATATTACATGTAAATAAATATTATATACATACAAAAAAGTTCCATTCATTGTTGGTGAGCGAATTTTCGAAGAATAATTCTAACCGATTTTGTAGGTGATTCTTATAGGAAATTTTACGCTGATTCCGAACCATATGTTCTTATGTTTAGGATGGTATTTCACACCAAAAACCTCAAAAAACACGTTTTTTTTTAGCGATTTTTGAAACTAAATTTTCAAAATTTGACCCCTTCGAGTACTCTGAAAATCCCGGCCAACGAACTCAGCCTTACTTTTGATATTATTGACATTTTAAAATTTTTGGATTTTTTATCTCGATCCCACGGGCAGATACCGTCTGGAGTGACACATATATAAATATTATATATAAATTTTTAGCTCGATTCCTTGGTCAGTTATAGTCTGGAACGACACACACACACAAATGTATATATAAAAAAGTGTTAAATTTCAGGGATCGTTCTAGAATGGTCTGAAACGGATTTCCATGAAGAAAATTGTCAAAAATTTGCATTACAAAAATTTTGAAGCCATTGCAATAGCTTCATTTTCTTCAAAAATTCGCTGAAGGAGAAAAACTTTGAAAAATCACCGAAAATTATGTATAATGTGATAGTGGGCTGGGATTGGCCTCGTTCGAGGCGGAATCCTCAGACCCTCCTCAAATTTTCTTTCGTACAAAATAATGTCTAGCTTTTTGATATTCCGGCAGCTAATTAGTGTTATTTTAGGTACAGGAACTTGGGGTATACGGGGCGTTCTACCTTATTATATTGTGTATTACAATACGTCATTATTCTACATAGCGAATTATACCAAGTATGGGACAAATCCTTTGTGAGAGAAGCACAATGTCGCTTTGTTGATTCAACGCCCTAATGTCGCCTTGTATACCCATTCAACCCCCTCAAATAGCTTTCGAAATGCCAAATAGGAGCCCTTGGACTTGTACAACATCAACCGCATTGCTTGTGACATCGAACCGACCTTTAACCAACCATAATATTAAACTCCGATAATAGAGCATAACATTACAAAGGAAGAACCTACTTGGCTACACGAACTATTAATGTAGCCAGGTGGTCCAGAAATACAGTCTCGCCGTAAATGTTATTAGTAGAACAGGGTAAATTAGCGGGTGAATGCCACTGCAGTTAAATAATATATTATTCAGTTTCCACTCCCAAAAAAGTCTACCAACTTGGGCACTTAGAATAGCTTACTCAAAGTTTTCATAGTTCACAACTTTTTCAGTGAAATGTGGTAGGTTGATTAGTAACTTTAATAAAACTTTGAAAAATCAACAAAAATCGAAGCTATGATGTTGTTGCCTAAGACAAGGAATTTACTACAGACAGACAGAATTACAGCCGCGAAACCTAAATTGTTCGGAAAACTCTGAAACGTGAAAAGCAAGTGGAAAATGTTGATTTTGAATTTTTTTCCACTTCTTGCACGGATGCATAGCTTCCGACCTTTGGTAGTGAGGAAGCAATGATAATGATTTCCTCACTAGGCTATTTTAGTGGCTAATTCCATTTCTGTTCCAACAGTTGATTTTAGTCTATAAAAAATAAATAACGAGAATTGATCAAAATGAAAATCAATAAAAATTGAATACTAATGATTCTACACTTAAAGTTCCATTCATGCAGCATGAGTTGATGAGCGAATTTTCAAAGAATAATTGTAACCGATTCCGTGGGTGATTCTTATAGGAAATTTCACGCTGATTCCGAATATACCATATAATTATGTTCCTATGTTCAGGATGGTAATTTACACAACATAAAACCTCAAAAAAACACGTTTTTATTTATATGTATTTTATTATTATTATTATTATTTTTTTTTTTTTTTAGCGATTTTTGACTCTAAATTTTCTGAATTCGACACCTTGGAGTGCTCCGAAAATTCGGGCCAACGAACTCATCCTTACTTTTGGTATTATTGACATTTTAAATTTTTTTGGATTTTTTATCTCGATTCCTCGGTCAGATATTGTCTGGAGTGATAATATATCGTTTTTAGAATGGTCCGAAACGGATTTCCATGAAAATTTAAAAAAATTTGCATTATTTAAATTTTGAAGCCATTGCAATAGCTTCATTTTCTTCGAAAATTCGCCAATGAGAGGAGTATTCCAGTGGGTCCGAATTTTGCACATGACGTCACGTATTACTTCTGTTCTGCAGTGGGAAATCAATTCTTTAATCAAATTTCAATATATTACATATATACAGGGTGTCAGGGTTAAGGTCATACTACTGGCCTGGAATCGATTTTACAGGTCATTTCTAACAAAAAGTGTCTCAAGGAGTTTTCTTTTAAATCCCTTATTTTTAGAGTTATTTCAATTTTAGATTTTGTTTTTTCTTTCGACTTTTCATCACTAAAACAGCCATAACTCCCTTCATTTACAGAGTAAAATTGAAAATAAACATACCATTGGAAAGAGCGTTAAATTTCCCATTTCTTCTATGGAAAACCAAAGTTTTTTCAGTAGACGAAATGAGTGAAAAATGAACTTGAATAGGAAAAATTGCCAAATCTTGAAAATCACCACTTTCTTTCAATCGCTCAACTTTTAGGCTTAAAGGCAAAAAATCACACGATAGGTAGCAGGGTCCTATGAGCGGTTGAAAAAGTGGTGATTTTCAACATTTGGCAATTTTCCCTATTCAAGTTCATTTTTCACCCATTTGGTCAACTGAATAAACTTTGGTTTTCCATAGAATAAATAGGAAATTTAACGCTATTTCCAATGGTATATTTATTTTCAATTTTACACTGTAAATTAAGGGAGTTATGGCTGTTTTAGTGATGAAAAGTCGAAAGAAAAAACAAAATCTTAAAATTGAAATAACTCGAAAAATTAGGGGTAAAAAAAAAATTATATGAGACACTGTTTGCTGGAAAAGACCTGTAGAATCGAACCCTGGCCGGTGGTACGACCTTAACCCTGACACCCTGTATATAAGTATTGTCGGGATTCAGCATTTGGGAATATAAAGATTTCTGCACAATTTACATTCTTCATTCTTTACACGAGGTCTCAGGTCTAACTTGACTCATCCTCAGGTGAAACCTGTATATCAGTAGAAATGTAGGGGCTCGTAGTCAAAAACTGGGAAGAGAAGATACAGGAGCAAACAAAACCATGCAACGGGAATAACAGTCTTACAAACAAGAATAATTCTTATAATTATTCTTATATATATAATAGTATAATTATTATACTATTGAAAATGGCAAAAAATACTGGCTCTACCGGTGAGGGGTCTACATTCACACCCCCTCCACACAAGAATTTTGTCAACACATGAATTAGCTTAACATGAATTATCAAGAAGGGTTTTGAACTCGCCAACTGAAGCGGCTCATATATGACCTGATTTCGGTTACCTACTGACAAAACAAAAATCAAGTCTATAAAAATGATGGTAGAAGCTAATGATACATTCTGTAAAAGGTTGGTTGTGTAAGAACCATCGCAACGGTGTTTCTTTGGTATCCTAAGAGCTTGCCGCAAAAAAGATCTTCATTGTCCGAGAACGAGAGTCAACCGCAGAAACATTATTAATTTCGTACATAACGCTCGGGGGGTGGTTTAAATGGGCGAAAATTTGTTCGAGGGAGACAAGGGGTTGGAAAAAAGGATGATGGCACTTTGTTAGTACTGAATTTCCGGGGGGAGGGGCTTCCCATGAAGTTAATGGGGGGCGTATCCGTCAAGTCATTCAGCCTCCAGACCGCTGGGCCCAGATTAATCTCCGGTTATTGTTGGAGGTGTCCCTTCGTGTTTTGTACGGGTATAATTGTGAGTAAATTACAGTCACTTCCTGGTCATCAGTCGTCGGCCTTAGCTCTCTTGAGATCCTTGAAAGTTACGCAAGTTGCAGTGGGTGGCGACTTGCAGTGCCCCAGCTTCCAAGTAATTTGTATATTGGAAAAGCCCAGTAGAGGAAGGAATAATAGCAGTGCAGATCATAATAGAAAGATTACGAATGAACGCGGGACTGTGGCACGCCTGAACCTCATCCTTTCGTGTTTCGTACGGGCATTTGTGAGTAAACTACAGTAATTCAGGCTCATCAGTCGTCGGCCATTGCTCTCTTTAGGCTCATGAAAGTTGTGGTGCCCCGGCTTCACAAAGCCACATAATGCAAGAACCAAGTAAGGAAAGGAAGAATAGCACTGTAGACGTAAGAAGGATAGCGAATGAACGCCTGACCTGACTGTCCAGGCCTATTTAATAATAATAATGATAAAAATAATATAATAACAATGATGTTGATGATGTTGAAGATGATGATGATGATGGTGAGGATGATGATGATGTTGATGATGGTGAGATGAACAACATTTGGTTGTCCATTGTCAACTCAATTGCATAGTGGTTGTGGTTGCACAAACTGAATGAACCATTTACCTATTGTTTTTGTTTTTATTACGATTACCATGTTTATTGTGTGATCTCACGAGCCAGATCATAGCCCTGAGTATGGATAGTAAATTATCCGAAACTTTGGCGTAATCAAATTTTCTTCTTCCGACCAATTCTCAAGAACTGAATTCTAGTTAATATACTCACGGTCAACGACCCTCACCAATATTATAGTCCAAACTAAGACCCTTAAAGTTCTATTTGATTTACTCTCCTGATTCTAGTGAGTATACCTAACGACGAGTATTGTGACATTTGTATTGAACAATGAGGTGTAATAAAATGTATTACCTACTTAGACAATGACGGCGCATGTTCACAAAAAATGCATCTGCCAGTTAATTTTTTTGAAAATCAATACATCTCGTCGTACATTGATGAAGTTGAGAGAAACCATTTCGGATGGAGGTTAATAATATCAAAATCACAGTCGATTACGTTGTTTAGTAATTCCACCAAAATAACGAATAAATTATTTATATTGGTTTATAAGGTAGATAGTTTAGTAGATAGTTAATATATTTTATATGAGTCTCCAGATATAACATAATATTGTTTCCATATTTTTGTATTCACTGAACTCATCTAAAGGTATCAATATTACAGTTTCATATCCTTTGCGATTGAATATATGTTACCCTCCAGTTGAACTGGTTCGTCGTGGCTTTCAGGAATACAATTCATATTCAGGAATCCCCATATTCGCTTGTCGAATACTTCCGGGTGTTGCTATTCCAAACACGAGTGTATTTACCATAAGGCTTCATACAGCCTCTATTGTCGGCTGGTTGTCAGATGGTAATAGCATTGTGTTCTGAAACTCCGACTGGGGCCCAATTATCATAATTCCGATCGATTATGGCTCTCCCACCGGCTCCTCTTGAAATTATCATAGAGATGCCCTCTATTCCAGAATTTTCGCTCATTATGAGTTGTGGGGGCTCGTATGATTGGATTCTCATATATTGTAGTTCTCTCCACTTCTTTTCAGCACAATATTTCGATGCTCTGACAACAATGCCTTATTTAAACACTTTTGAACCTGATCCATGTTTGATTGTTTGCCTCTAAATAGTTCTTACCCTATGGCTGTCTTGTTTGAGCCAAAATTAATCAATTTTGAGTATAATTTCTCGGAAGACCTACTTATTATTATTATTTTTTTTTTTTTCAGAGTGAAGACACTAGAATATTAAAATACTAGGTAAATATTTCAGTGTTTTTATTTCAGATATGGCACTCAATAGCAGCACTGAGCTCGAAGATTCCTTCACTTCGTCACCAAATTATTTTTATGAATGTGTGCTGCTGAAATTGAATTTGAATTTTGGATTTGTTCCTAAATTTGACAGGAGTGTCTATAGAAACCGGCTCCACCGCTACAATGAAGGGACTCGGAGCCAATTCGTTGAGATTTTTCTAGTTATCCGTTAGTTGTCCTTAGACTGAAGATCCTAGAAATGTCTCCCTCCCCGTCTTGTGGTCATTTACAAGAGGTCAAAAATGACAAAATCGAATCCAATTTTCGACGTACTTCAACGACCAAACGGTTCAGCTATGCGAACACAGCAAAGTTAACGATATTTCTCTGGAAGATGAATTATAAATCGCAATGAATTATTAGAAGCAGCACCAAAATGAAAAATGTAAGTACGAGTACGAGTTTTGATGTTAGTAATAATAAATCATTCAAGAGACGACTCCAAAAAAATGAAATGGCTTGAGTAAGCTGTGACAAGTCTTTTGCAATATTGCTTATAAATTATTCACACCTCCTCCAAAAATATGCTCTTCCTTTGCTCTTTGTCATTCACCTCTCTTCATTTTCTACCATTCCTGTTGTTTGATCTATGAAAAGTGAGTTCATTTCTTTTGAGCCAAGTTCAAAGTAGCGTAATTCGGGTGAATATAATTTATTTTTCGTAACTGTCAGAACTGTCACTTTTCAAACGGGTAAGGGTAGGTACTTGGAATTTCCCCCGTTTCAATTCTCAGGGGAAAAGTCCAAGCAAATTCCATAGGTTGGTATTCAAGTTGATAAGGTTCCATGCTTGGAAGCTTTTGAAAGTACGGCCTTAAGAATAGGGGGGGCAAAGCATTCACTTCATACGTATTATTTGGACTGAATAAATGCGGGCCAAAAATAATACACTGCCAAGGACATGGCACAGAAGCTTTTCGTGGCCTTCGCAGTATGTTATTAAGTTTGTAGAGAAATAGAAATGACCGGTTCGCCATGCTCATGACGATAGAATGCAGGGCAACCAAAAATTATCTTTATTTTTGGACAATACAAAGCACGGAGCAAGAAGATTTAAATCAGCCCGGAAAAAACGGCATTCCTCTAAGTTTGTGCTTGGGCAGTAGATATTACTGATCAAACTGTGATGAAATTCATGGGTCTTGGGTCGGCCCCCAACTACCCTCCGAGTTTGAGCAAAATCGTTCCATTAAGAACTGAGATATCGTAGTATCAGGAAATTCACGTTGCGCATGCGCACACGCTACTAGTGGTCCGATTGCTATCCAATTAAGAGGGCACAATCCAGGGGCTACCCCCACAATCTCTGAAAATTTCACCGCAATTAGTCGAGTAGTTCCAGAGTTATGCCCATGAAACACATTTCAAAAATTGCGTATGCGCAGTACTTACTACAGATACAATCGTGTCGAAATTAGAAGGTAATGGTAGACCTCACCTACACACCACATTTGAGCAAAATCGGTCCATTACGAACTGAGAAACCGTAGTTTCAGGAAATTCGAGTTTGCGCATGCCCAAACGCTATTAGTGGTCTGATGGCGATGAAATTCATAGGGGACTCTACAGAGTTTAACTCGATTTATCTCTGAAAATTTCACTGACATTGGTCTAGTTGTTCCGCAGCTACGGCAATAACAAAAATTAAGTTTGCGCTTGCGCAGTAGCTATTACTGATCCAATCGTCACGAAATTAATAGATGATTGTCTTAGAGTTAGCCATCAACTATCCTCCAAATTTGAGCGAAATAGGTCAATCACGAACTGAGATATCGGGGTTTCAGGAAATTCACGTTTGCGCATGCGCTCACGCTACTCATAGTCCGATGGCGATGAAATTCATAGGGGACCATCTCGGGCCTAACCCGCACAATCCCTGAAAATTTGATTGAAATCGGATCAAATTTGTGGAAGTTATGGCTGTGGCAAGGAAATATGGACAGACAGACGGACAGACAGACACGAAACCAAATTTGTTCAGGAGGCCCTGAAACGCAAAATGCGAGTGGGAATTTTGATTTTGGAGCACAACAATTTTTTTCATTTCGAAAGTGAAAACGAAGCTTCCGCCGCCCTGCAGACTCGGAAGCAAAATTGGAAGTACGAGTCTTGTTGTTGGTTCATGCACCAAGTTCTATCCGTACCATCATTCTGCCTCACGGAATAGAGGTGGAAATACGCAAGTGCTTGACGGATGACCGATGTTTACTCAATATTCTCCGGGGCTCCGCAGGAACACGCAAATTCCACATAAACTCGCTCACCTCAAGTGTTCGAGAGGTCTCAAGCGTTCGAGAGGTCCCAAGTAAGTAATGGGTTTCCCATCATCCGAGCAATTTACTCCGAATGTTTGTGAACCAACCCAAACGTCGGCAATAGGTAGATGAGACGTATCCAAGAGAAACCCTTGTCCCCTGACTAGCAAATATCGTTCATTAACGCATACAGTACACCCTTCATTACAGAATCCTTCATTACGTAGGTTAGACAGAAATTTCTGAAGAGCTTCAGACCATTGAATAGGTACATAGAACATAATTATAGTTCACCTGCATTCACTTAAGAACAGAAACAACTTTATTTGAAAAGGGTGGAGAGTCATGTCAGCTGACCTACTCGCTTGGCACTGTTTCACCCCCTTACTGATCCAATTTTAGCGAATTTTCGGAGAAAATGACTACTGCAATGAAGCTATTAAATTATGCAAATTTTTGAACTTCTTCTTCATGGAAATCAGTTTCAGACCGTTCTTAAACGATTCCTGAAATTTAACACATTTTATTATATATTTATATATATATTAATGTATGTGTCATCCCAGACGATATCTGACCGAGGAATCGAGCTAAAAATCTGAAAAAATTTCAAAATGTCAATAATATCGAAAGAAAGGTTAACCTCGTTGGCCAGAATTTTTGGAGTACTCCAAGAGGTCAAATTTTGAAAATTTAGACTAAAAAATTGCAAAAAAAACGTGTTTTTTGAGGTTGTTTTTGTAAATTGCCATCTTAAACATAGGAACATGGTATAATCGGAATCAGTGGGAAATTTCCTATTAGAATCACCCGCCAAATCGGTTAAAATTAGTTTTTGAAAATTCGCTCATCATCTGATGCTGCATGAATGGGAGTTTTTTTATTTTAAAAAGTTGTGAGCCTACCTTGTCGGCCGATTGGTACTGGCTCACACGAAGTGTTCTCTTCTGTTGATTAACGTTTTCCAATCTAATCCGAGGGTTCTGGTGATTTGTTTTGAGTGGGCTTGAGGCGCTTACTGTTTGTTAACTCGTAGTTTGTTGACTACTCTAGTAGGTAGGTTTTAAATGTAACTACTCGCAGTTAAGTGACATATCCTCACTCTAAACACTGAATACTTTGAAGGCTGGCTGCCCCACATTTCAACCCTCTCTTATACCGCCTATATTACATTGAACTTAATACTGACGTGCTGAGAGCACTTAAAAGTCCGTTCCAACTATTTGAATAGTTAAGACAAAGTTAACTGCATCTATTAACAGAGTTCACAACCATCAACTAGGTACCTCATCAGCTGATATCACGTCATATCATCCTAATCACTGTAACTTTCAAGGATCGGGAGTCTACCAGCCAAGGTACATCTCAAGTGTCTTCACTCTTGACTGTCAACCTTCACTATCTATTGCCATCCTGTTGCCTTTCACAGTAACAAAAGTGAGGGCAACATGGTTGTTCAGTAACAATAGTTATTAACTATTCACTTTCCACGATTAGCTCGCGGTGTCGAGATCCCATCATTGGTTATTCATTACTATATTCAAATAAAGACATACAAAAACCTCACCGTCCACGATGAAACTCCAACAATGTGAAGAAACTAGAATACCGTTTTCTACTGTCTTTACAATAATTCAAACATGTGTTTGTAACCATGTCACCTATGCTAGGTAGGGATGCAGCCATTCCAGGTAAATTGGAAGAAGGAGAAGAACCGATTGACAACTGGGAAACCAAAGTGTTTAGTATAGAAATGAAGGGTCCATAGGGGAAGATCACAAATCTTTAAAGATGACAAAAATCGTTTAAGTTGGTTTTCTGATGATTTCCGCTTACAACCGAGTCGTTGCCATGGAAATGGTCTTCGTCCTTTTTCATCCCGCAAAATTCGTTGACCATTCGTTCGAAAGCTCTCGATTTATCCAACCATATTATGTAAACTACTGCGGAATGCGTGGCCAACAAGATGAGTTATGAGCATGGTTATTTGAATAATTTTGTACACTCTGGTGATCATTCTCAATAATTGATACTGTGAACATGATTGCAACCGCTTGTTAATTTCTGATGATTTCATTGAGCTGGTGTTTCGATGATTTGATTCATAGCAGGTTGTTATAGATCATGTGATCACCTTGGTATGTTTATGTTTCTAATAAAAAGTTCATTCTTATTATTGCAATCAACCAAGTGTCCTACTTATTTCATACAACTTGGATATCATTGCATGGCGCAGCCGAGGTAATTATGACGAAGAAAACGAAGGCGGAGCAGAAGATGGAGGAGCGTTTGGCTCCAGTAGAGGCCGCGATACAGGATTTCAAAAGTCAGTTGGAATCATTGACTCAAGCAATCGTGACAGCCACTACAAGCCAAATACTGATTCCACAGAATCCTGTAGTCCCACCGAATCCAGCGAACCCATCGAGTCCGGAAACTACGACTGAAACCCCTACATCGGCTACAGTCATCGAAGGGGGAAGAAACATAACGCTGTCAGGAACCCCGAAACCGGAACAACTCGAGGAGTCGTACTCATTTGCACAGTTTAAAGACTGGAATCAACGGTATGTGAACTTCCTGACAGCCCAAGGCGCACACAGAGCGCCGAAAGAACAGACCAATGCTGTTCTTTTTTCATTTCTAGGACAGGAGATAACGGATGTATTGAGTCTAGTTTTAAATATTCCATTCAGGGCTGATTATAATGTAGTTCTAGAAGAACTAGACAGATAGTATCGAAGCAAAGAGACCAAAGACGGTTTAGAGTCAAAATATCATCCAAGTGGAGCGGATCAGGAGAAAAAAGTTGCTTGGCCATTCCTGACACGGGAGCTGAGGTCAGTGTCGCTGGTGTTGATATTCTGAAGAGTCTCAACATCGATTCCAAGAAGCTGATTAAAGTACGGATAACACTCACAACGGCAAATGGTTCTGAGATCAAAGTAATGGGTAAATTACCATGTATCATTGAGTACGAAAATCGCAAAGCGGACTTAGATCTCTATATATGTGCCGCTGTAACTGATTTACTCGTTGATAGAACGACACTGCAGAACCTGGGAGTGATTCATTATTGGGTTAAAAGGGGAGATGTTATAGATCATGTGATCACCTTGGTTGTTTATATGTTTCTAATAAAAAGTTCATTCTTATTCTTGCAATCAACCAAGTGTCCTACTTATTTCATACAACTTGGATATCATTGCACAGGTGATCCAAATATTGCGAGAACGGTTTGATTTGTAAAGCGGTGGTTAAATAATTTTAATAGGTAATTTCTATACTTCACACTCTAGGATGCTGTAATTTCGTATGGTGGTGGGAACTAAAGGCATAAAATGTCCCAATGTGTTGCAGACTCGTATGCAAGCGTTTCAACACCGTTTGATACACGTTACGAATCATTGCTTCCAAGCTTTTTGCTGAAAGCATCGAAAATATTCCTTTAATACTGATTTCCATATAAGTCGTAAAGTTTTTAAAATTCCCCATAAATAACCCAACTTTATAAATTTACTCAATGATATAAGTATGACACGACTGCTATCATTTTCCCCAGGCTCACACGGACTCCGATGGTTATTCCCCAGTACAGCGAATCTTGTTTCGTGTTTTTTGATTGTATTGGTGACGACTTATTGCTCAGGTGATTATGTCATTTTCGAAAGTACTCCTGAACTGGTAACAGATGGCACTGCCAGCTCAGTTTCTTCAAAAATTGGACTTTTTGAAGAACTTCTTCACCTGGACCCTTCAAATTATTACGGCAATTTTGATACCAAATTTATACTACGTTTCAACGGGTACCAACTTTCAACTATCTATATCCCGATATACCTACAGAATCTGAATGGCTAAACTATCAGGAAACTATCTGATACTGTTGGAATCGTCACATAAAGTCCTATGTAATGATGGAATTCGTTCGGAACTCGCAGATCATCTTGAAATAAAAAGGACGTACTTAAATTGGCTATTTGGCTTTGCATACGCCGGAACAAACAAACAACCAAACAGACAAACTTTGAGTTTTATTATATAAGATTTTATGGAGTTAATTTGTGGAGAGGTCTCTTCTATAAGCATTTAGGGTTGGAAGAAAGAATATAATATCAACTTGTCTACTCTCATAGGTGGAAGGGTCTAAAAATCGAGAGTGGGCCAGAAAAGTCAAGCGGTATCTCAAGTGAGGGTCCCTACAATATACCCCCACTATCGCCCCCTTCGCAAACCATCCCTTCCATTTCCCCTCACCCATTGCGCCCTATCTCACAGGAGGTATATTTTTTTTTGCCAACACCGTGAGAAAAAAAACGACCTTTCATATTTTTTGGGGCCGAGTTCATAATATCTGCCCAGTAAATCTAAACCGCACGGTCCCCGTCGTCATATGCGGTTTTCGAGTTGGGGTCAACAAACTCGTGGTTGGCAGCACATGGGCGAACAAGGACGTCAATAGGATTGTTTGATTAAACGTCGAAATAACGGAGCGCGGTTGTTTGACAGACAATGGCATTATTTGAGGTTAGAGTCGATGGGAGAGACGTAAGTCCACTACCTACTTCATTTTGGTTCTAATAAAGTAAAATGTGGTTTGCTTCATGTTGAGCTTTGTTGGCACTTGATCGAATCAACGGTCAGAGACGGATTGAAAATGTAATGGATGTTTCAAGACCGACTCTTCAGCCCAAATTTTCAGCTTGAGCGTCACGCGGGGTAATTGTGAACAGAATTTTCGAATAACGACTTCAGTCTTATAAAGAGTAGGTACCGAGGTGGGTAAATTTGTCTCAAAAAATAAAAACTCTCAATTGTTTTTGACATGTTCATGTCTTTCATATGGCACATAACTCAAAAACCGTTACGAAAATTGACTACGAAAATTGTCCCAAATGAGTTTCTGACGATGTCCGCGTACAACCGAGTCGTTGCTAGGGGAATAGTACTTCGTCATTTGTCATCGGACAAAAACCGTTCACCATTCGTTGGAAACCTCTCGATTTATAGAACTAGAATACATTCCTCTCACTCGGTTGTCGCCCTTCGAAAAGCTGAGATATGCGCATGACATATCCGCCAATCCCAGTACATTTGCCCCCATTGGATGCGCATGAGAATGACTCAATGTGTTGCATACTCGTATGCAAGCGTTTTTTTTCTCCTGTTTACGCTCTTTCTGCTTCTGCCCATAATTTTTGAATATTTTAGTCTTATTTCTGTACAAAGGGATAGTTTACAATTGCCCTTCATCATCTGAAAAGCAGGGTTATTGTGAGAGTATATTTTCGTTTTACCAGTATTCTATATGAAACGAATTCCATGTTTTAAACACAATCCTGGACGAAATGAAGTTATATTATGGTATTATTGCTGATTGAATGACCGGGAATTTGTTGTCTGCCCCATGATAAAATAGTCTGGAGGATAAAATAAAACTGTAATCCCCACAAAACATTATACAGGCAAAAATATTATTGTTTCTGTCATCTTTTTGATCGTAGTCGTTAAACTAATGATATCGTTAAGGAAAAATCTCTAAAATGGAGGATAAGCAGAATCAGCTCGGAGAACTATGAAAAACTGGAACTCAATAACTCGCTGTTTATTTTGCACCTTATATGATTGCTTTATCAGCTTTGATAATAAAGTGGAAGAAATCAAAGGATTCAGAAGAACGATAGAGATGGCACTTCAAGCTCTGCCAATGGGAGTTTGAAGCTAAGAATCATGGCGGAACCTCCAACACTGCTATACTTAGAACTCATTTCAAGTCTGACCTCTGCGGATGCTAACGGAGTTCTCAAAAGTCCATTTCGTTGGCTAAAATTTGTGGTTTGAGTGGAATAGGTCCAATTATCTTATATAACACGCCAGCTATTCAAAACCAATCAATTGAATGATTTAAAAAATATTATCAGAATCAAGGTTTCGATAAAGTCTATCGATAAGCCATCGATACTGGTTATCGCAATCCCATTGGCTATCCAAGCCCATGCCCTCATGAGGTGGGGAGTAGGGCGGAGTCCTTTGGGAGAAATGGCGGGAATGGTCTTTGGACCTTCGCAATTTGTCTCATTTTGCGTGTAACGTCCTTTCCATCACATACCGCTCTGGCCGGTGGATTACGAATGCGCAAATCCTATTTAATCCTGATTGACAGGTGTGAGAAAGCGCAAATGTAATGGGCGGAAAAGCGCAAAGATGAGGGGTCGAAAAGCGCACAAGAGATTCCGTCGGAAGCCTAAACAACAGTTCATGGACGAGGCCAAATTCACAAACAATCAGGTAAATATTTAGCATAGAAGTTCATTAAACAGCTATGCGATCCTATTGGTTTGACTTTATCCCCGTCTGTACTCATGTGCGATTTTGAGAGAGCTGCGCACATCGGAATAAGTAGTGTTTTCCCCGATAACAAGGTCCACTGTTGCGGTTTCCACTTAGGCCAAGCTGTTTTCAGAAAAATACGTAATCTTGGTTTGCGACAAGAGGACATCGACAATTCATTAATCGGGTAGTCCTCCCTTGTTGAGGAAGCTTTTCTAAACCTACTCTCCTATGTGCCTCCAAACGGAAATGTAGGTAGGTACATTCATTGACTATTTGATAGGAACTTACATTGGTCCCAAAAGCACATTTCCTACTCATGAATTATGTGCGCATTCGTTCCCGTCTGTGTTTTGCGCTATCGTACACACAAACATTCTATTTTTTTTGCGCTTTCGGGTAGTAGGATTACTATCATTTGCGCTTTCGTTTGACAGCCGCTCTGGCATCGCTTGTTTACAAATACCTCGTTTTCACAATTGCCCCGTCTTGCCCTACTCATACGATACCATATTTCCATCGAACAAAGCAAAAGGAAGAGAAGGAATTGGAAGAATACGCGAGAGATGAAACTGCAATTTATGGTATTATCTTGGGAAAGAGGAAGCTGGGTGTTGGTGTCCACATTGATTAGGTAGTTCTTACTGGGTTTCATAACAATATTGTGCTATACTAACTCCTAGTTTGAAAATGCTCACAATGCTCACAATGTTGTTATGTGCTTGTAAACATGAATTTACTTACTACGAAACTATTTCCTTACCCTAAGGAATCAGGTCATTATTCAAGATTCCTTCCCACACCGCGAACCTTTTGAATTCTCAGGTAGGTACAATAGTTCCCGAAATCGCATTTTCCAATTACGAGTTTAAAATTGAATTCAAACTCTGCGTGATTAAAAGGGAACGTGTCACACGGGGAAGTAATTCGAAACCATTCAGTACCTCGTAATTCAGTACCTCCTGGGTTCTTGATCCGGATTTACTCCGCTTAGAACCTTTAATTTACTGTTCAAACAAGGGGCGCCACTGAAAGGAGATTTAGTAAGTCGTTCTAACCGCTAGAGCTCGTTCTACCACATCCTCAACACCTTTCACAACATGTGTCTTAGTATCCATGTATTTATTTGTATTGTAAACAACACATGTTACCTATTTGGTTATCTATTTTATCCAAATGTCGAGTGATGGGTTATTTTTCAATATAATTTGAAGTGGAATCTGAATCTGAGAGACAAAATGGGAGTGGATCGCGAAAAATGCGCAAGCTCGATTTTTTGAATCGTCATAAAAAAATTCATTAAACTTGTATATTTTTTAAATTGTTTAAATTTTTCTTAGCCAGGGAAAACCCCGGGTGGTTCCAATGAAATGGGTCACCCTTTATAGGTATCATGTGGGGAATTTTATAACAATAATATTTTTACACAATAATAAATTATGTGTGATCTTTTGATGTCATCATCAGTATGATGGATGAATAGAGTCAGATGTTTGAAAATTTCAACTAAATTATGCTGTATTTATCATGATTATCATTAACCATTCATTACGATTTGGTGTTGATGAAGAGTAGGAAATTATTAACAAATTAATAATTACAGGTTATACGTACTGTTTGAAAAGTAACTGCAGCCTTAAGTAACACATTTTCCTTCGAGTTCATATGGGACGCACTAATTGAAATGTACCTTGCTGAAATTAATTTGTGTAAGAGCCCAATCACAGTAGATTGAAATGGAACGATTTTTTCGCGATCTTTCATTAATTTGGAACTTCCTCCTCCGTCACATAAATTTATCATCTTTCTTTTCACGTGGATTCATTCGTTTGGTTCTCTGAAATCCAATCTTAGTTATCATAAATATTATACTTCAGTAAAAGATGAAAAACGCGTTTTTAATCATATTTTGTCATCTCCCCCAGCGGTGGATTAATCTCAATATTTCTCCAGCCCCTTTTAACCGTCTGAAGTGTGGCAAAAAGCGAGGATTTCTTGTGGGGAAAAATATTATTAAAAAAAAAAAAAATCACGTAAAACGCCTGAAATAACATTTTCGCCCTTGGTGTGCTTTGATGTTGCTCTTGAATTAATTTGAAAGGTTCAAGTATTTTATATTTTGTAGGAAAGATGGAGCAGAGCTTCCCTGAACAGTAACATTACAGTATTGATGTGAGTAGATTAGACATGTGAAATTAGAGTTACTTAATTATGTATTATTATTAACAACTTTTAATTCCATTAGGTAGGTACCTATTTGAAGTTAATTTCCATCAATGCTGAGAGAGATGAATACTATTCAATAATAACCCTCTTAATAGTGTCATCAAGTGTATTCTCTGAAACTCGGGAATACCTTGAATTACTATGCAGGTGGTGCAGGTATTAGGAGGTAAAGCTGGAATGAATAATTCAATCAATATACTCCTGAGTCCACACAGGTTTTAAAACTTGTTTATTTGCCTGCATTTGCATTGCGAATAAGGTAAATACATATAATTTATATCATATACCTACCTAATCTACAAAATGTCGGTAATTGATACTGAAAGTGGAGTTGTAACCTTTGAGGTTCCTAAATCCTACAACTGTTCTGGAAAATTTCAACTACAGAACCTCTCTTTTTCTAGAAAAGGATGTTCCATAAGCAACAGTCCTTATATATCCAATGATACCGGAATGGGACCGCCAACAATTCAACGTGTGAAAAACTACAAAACAAACAACGTGAAACCCTCTAAGGGTAGTCTGAAGGCTAGAATTTCATCACGGGTGAAATCACAAAACAAACAACATGAAACCCCTAGGGGTGGTTCAAGGGCTAGAGTTCCATCATGGGTGAAACCACAAAACAAACGACATGAAACCCTCTAGGGGTAGCACGAAGGCTAGAGTTCCTTCATGAGTGAAACCACAAAACAAACAGCATAAAACCCTCTAGGGGTGGTTCAAGGGCAAGAGTTCCATCATAGGTGGAACCTCAAACCAAACAACATAAAACCCTCCAGGGGTAGTCCGAAGGCTAGGGTTCCATCATGAGTGAAACCACAAAACAAACAACATAAAACCCTCTAGGGGTGGTTCAAGGGCTAGAGTTCCATCATAGGTGGAACCTCAAACCAAAAAACATAAAACCCTCTAGGGGTAGTCCGAAGGCTAGAGTTCCATCATGAGTGAAACCACAAAACAAACAATATAAAAACCTCTAGGGGTAATCCAAAGGCTAGAGTTCCATCATAGGTGGAACCTCAAACCAAACAACATAAAACCCTCTAGGGGTAGTCCAAAGGCTAGAGTTCCATCATGAGTGAAACCACAAAACAAACAGCATAAAACCCTCTAGGGGTGGTTCAAGGGCTAGAGTTCCATCATAGGTGGAACCTCAAACCAAACAACATAAAACCCTCTAGAGGTAGTCCAAAGGCTACAGTTCCTTCATGAGTGAAACCACAAAACAAACAGCATAAAACCCCCTCGTCGAGTTGTCGTAGTTAAAATTACCTTAACAAAGTGAAGTTACTAGATGTGTACATAAATACAGTTGTAACAATAAAGATGATTAAAAAAAATAAAATAAAATAAAACCCTCTAGGGGTAGTCCGAAGGCCAGAGTTCCATCATGGGTGAAACCACAAAACAAACAATAAAACCCTTTAGGTGGTTCGAGAAGTCTGACGAACTGTTTTTTTTTAAGCCGACGAAAAAAATAAATAAAACTAAACTAGCTTGTAAATTAGCAGTTGGCTGTCAATAAAAGCTCAGAATGGCTGCATATATACTGAGTAAATTTTGACACACGGATGATTCTATGGGCGAGATTCATAGACGGACCGAGTTCAATGAGACCGTGCATCTCAAGGTCTTCTTTAAACTCGAGGACTGTCTGTAAATCCTGCCCTATAATCTTCCTCAATGAGAGAGAAGTTTTCTCCACTACCGAGCAAACCGTTGGTCTAATTTGATCGGAAAATTCTCCCTACCAAAACTGGTGCTAAGCTGGATTAAGCTCAGTAAGTCGACTATGTGCCTGGCCAGAAAAAATACAACAGTTTGGTTCCTGATTATTCCTCTGAACAATTTTTTCCACATCATTATTTCCTGTTGCTTTTCACTGGACCTCACTCTTCCTCGTAAAAGTGGCGCAGTAGGTATGTTTTGGGAGTCCGTTTGGGAGTGTTCTCATATTACATCATACACTTCAAAGGATTTCACAACAAACAGAAACTCACCAATGCGATTTGAAAAGGGATACGGGGGCTAACGTAGAGGAAATTCTCGCTCTGACTGCGGTGGAGTTGAATGTAAGCAGTTTGAGGGAAGGATAATTAACTGGACCAACTCAAAAGGTCCTTCCGAGCGTCTGGTTTCTCGTGGCCTTGGCACAATTACCTACTGGGTTTCCAGTCGGAGGTAAATGAGGTGCTTAGAATTCGGTAGTCTTGATTTGAGGACTACTAAGTAATTAGACTGGTGAGAGCGGAGAGCTGCAGCTGCTTCAAGTGTAACTGTTCATCAAGGAACTCGCATTCTTGACGTTGTAATTGATCTTTCTATCGTGAATATTCCGGTTGGTTATTCAGCTCGAGCATATTATCATAACAACCAGGATGACTATTTGTGATAGTTCGCCCGTACAACCCATACAAGTGCCAACCAATGTTGAGCTGGGGCGAGGGAGCCATAAGAATTGGGCGAATATAAGGGAAAGATCCGAGTATTTTACTGTCATCATATACGTTAGGCTTATTATATAGCTTGCTTGTGAGCTTATTGGCGTGACGATGATCAACACTGCACAAAACTTAGCAGTCACTTCTATAGGAATTATATTATGATTCCTATAAAAGCGACTGCTAAGCTTAGTGTGCATAGAACAATTATTACAACTTATACTGCCATACAGAACATGGATGTATAAAAAATTACTTGACCGAAAGGGTAAAGAGATTACCTATTGGAGTCGGCCTGAAATACAATTTTGGAAAAAATAAGCAAACTAAAACCATAAATTTGCCGCGGGGTTTTGTGGGGTAGCTATTCACTGAGCTGATTCCCTAGGCAGAACAACCAAGAGATATCTGGACTTCTTGATTTGCCTTTGTGATCTGTAGTCACAAGGAACTGGAGGAACGACAAGAAGGAACTGGTCACAATTGCGGAACGGTGGATATCGCGTGGTTGTTCTGCCTATTGGATCAGCTCAGTTACCCCACGAAACCCTGGCGTAAGCCATTGCTATTTGGAAATATGGCAGCCCTTAATTTACAAAGCTCGATTTCGACTTGCACAGGGAAGCTCCTGCAGAAATTTAAAAGTAGTAGTCAACTCTATTTTATTGTGACGTCATGTATCGGGAATAGGGTCTTAAGAGATACTTGAATAAACAGGGACTAGAAACAAAATATCACTCCACGAATTCGAAGAGGGTGGGGTAGATCTTGCTGAAGAATGGATAACCAAGGTCGCTGATAGCAAGAGTTGTGGGTGCTGGACGACCTCTTGAGAATACTGTTCCGCTGATACAAGAGGTTCCTGACCCTGAGGGCCCTCGGACCTGGTTTTCGAGGCTTACCTTTGTGGAAGGGGTGTCCTCAAAGCTGAAGTCTTTAATTAAAAGGAAAGTGCCAAATTCAAAGGTTGTGTTTGCATAATGCAATTGAAGTATCTCTGCGGCATAGTCAAGTAAAAGCAGTGGACCCTCTTGGTCTGCAGTCCAGTGTGATCTACTGTGTAATGTGTGAGTGTGGGGTCCTGTACATGGGACATCCAATGCAGTATAATACAGGAACGTGTCGCGGGTCACAAGCAGGACTGCCGTGATGTTTCTGCACATCGGAAGGGTACGGCTCTGTCAGATCATGCAATGGCAAATGGTCATGAGTTTGATTTTGACAGCTTGATCGTGAGAAGTTCTTGGGTCGTTGCCTATTCAAGGAGATGACATCTGCCACATTGTGCTACATACAGTTGACTCTGAGGACATGAAATAATCTAACGGATGTCACTGGTTTGAGTTCAATTTATGCCGGCATCCTGGAAGAAGCGGGGAAACTGAGAATGTGAGGAGTGAAACGTCCGCCTGTGTCTGCTCCTGTTGGCGAATATTAAAGGGGAAAAAAGCTTTGAGTGGAGCTATCCTAAAGTCGTTGTCAGTGTTATTCTACAATTTATTGTAATGTAATGTTTAGTTTTTGAAGTTTTCGCTGTTTGTTTTGATTTTGACCATTTCTAAGTTTTTGACTGGATGTTTTATATGTGCAAATATGGCAGCACTGGCATGGCGGGGAGTGACAGTGGAACCAGTTCTACAGGAGGAATCAGGAGGAATGCCCGGACTTGTGGCGTATTTCAAAGCTCACGGAGTCTGGGACAGGGAGAGAATAGCGTTTTTTGACAACCGCATCGTGAATGCCGACGCTTCCTCTTACCTGCCCCACGACTGGAGCACAATTGCCGAAGCAGCTGCCCGTGAAAAGCATCGCAAGTACGATGGAGCAGCGGAGGATCACCGAGGCTCGTTCTCCCCGCTGATTTGCTCTTGTGAAGGAGTGCCTCACAAAGAATTCAACCAATTCCTCCATAGACTGGCAACGACCCATATCTGACAAATGGGCCAATCCGAGGTAGCAAGTGGCCGGATGGGTCAGAACAAAGTTCCAGTTTGCCCTGATAAGAGCCGTGTCCATGAGGTTGCGAGACTCTAGAAGGTAGGTCAAAGGTCGTAACCTCACTACCTCAGCAACACATACGGTGTCGGGCTGGAGGACGGCGCTCCTCAGCCACTGCTCCGCGACTAGCCAAGCGGACAGTGTCAGAAAGGAGTCGACGATGGAAAAACGTGACAGGAGGAAGTATCAGCCCCCAACAAAAGGAAGTCTAGGAAGAAGAGAGGAAGAAACCGAAGAAGAGAAAACTGAAATGTTCGAAACCCCATCGTTACACCAATGTAATGACTTTGTTAATACAAGTTTTCTGATTTATACTTGACTGCCTGATGCTGCTTCACATTATAAAGTAAGTAACATTTCTGTGACATTTTGTTGGTTTTTAGGTCTAGCTGTGATAATGTTTCTGACTGTGATAAAACGTGTCTACCCAGTTGTTTTATTATACATTATATTTCATTGTTGTTGAAATTTATGTGTGCATGTAATAGCAGCAAGTGTTTTTGATGATTTTAGTTTTTGGATTCGGTGAAAATTCTGTTGGGAATGTGCAGTGTGCTTTATCTTCAATTGATTGCTTTCGATCTTGCTGTTAAATTGTGTCTAAGTGTGTCTTGCTGTTCGATTGCTTCAAGCTGTTAAATTTAAAATGTGAAATGTAAATGAGTAGCAGGTATATTAAGTGGAGGAGAGTGATCGTAGTTTGTTAGCGATTTAGTGCTATGCTGAAGTGTCTAAGAAGGTCGTTTGTTTTTTGTTTTTAGGCCCTGACTACGGAAATATATTTTCTGAAAGCTCGGCGGTAGAGGTGCGTTTGGTTAATTCTAACTCTATTCCAGATACATGACGCCACAATAAAATAGAATGGATCGATCATTACAACGTTTAAGGTTAGCTCTACTTCCACATTTTCTCCGAAATGAATCGAGAGATTAATATTAAATTCATGTTAGTTGTAGGTACGCTTTTCATAGGTACAAATACTGATTTCCAATACCCATTGTCTCCCGGAAAATGTTCCAAGAAAAATAACCTCAAAATAGCCTTTTTGGGTCAACACAAGTATATAAAGTAGAGTGAACCTTCGCAGCAGGTGTTTTTTTCTTTAATTTCAGCCCTGGCGGGTGAGGCAATTTGCCCGATGTATCGGAGGCTGGATGTTATCGAATGATGGCTCCATCAGACCACCGTATCCCCAAAACCCCATTAGATTTAGATGTGATCCCCACCCCTCTCCACCTCTTCCTCATCACTGCTCCCGGTGATTTAACCCGGTATTCCCGTCGCTCCGTTCAATTTGTCCGGAGGCGTCTAATTTCCACCGTGTGGGCGCGATAACGCCATACATTTTATAGGCTTTCAGTTGAGCATGGTATTAGATAGTCAGAAAACGTTTAGACGTGTATTATACAAATATTACTTAGTGTATTGTACAGTGTTATACAAATTAATATGAGTGCACAATGAGGTAATTCGTATACAGGATGTCTCTGAAACAGGAACACGAATAACTTGGATGTCCTTGAATTTTCAGGGAACAGAAATAGAAGCAGAGTAGAAGCAGAAATATTGAAATTTCCGAAGACGAAAAATTGGTCCAATTTTGGTACACTTGAGTGGTGAAACAGTTGGATGTAAAAAAAAGGTACATGTAGGGAATTTTGTCTACTTTAATGTTGCATGGATAGATCTTGACGTAAAAACACTTTCTTTCTGAGATAAAGGCCAAAAACGGAATGTGCCCAATTTTGAGCAAAAAGTGCCAAATTAACCAACTTCTGTTCAAAATTGTCGCCCAACACCCTCACATTCGTGTTCAGCTACCCAAAAAATAAGGTAGAAGAAGAAATTTTGAATTTTCCGAAGTCGAACAATTGGCCCATTTTTGGCGAGCTCTAGCGGCGAAACGGCTGGGTGTACAAAAAAAAACGTTGCTCATAGAAAATGTAGGAAAATTTTGTCGAAATTTGTGGTCTTGATGAAAAACCCCTCCCTTTTCTGAGATATAGGCCAAAAACTGAAAAAAATGCCAACATTTGAACAAAAAAAAAGTTTCGGCCAAAATTTTTGCCCGCAAACTTCAAATTCGTGTTCAGCGACCCAAAAAAACGTGAAGGGTGAACAAATTAAAACTATAGCAAAACTTTCCTCTGAGAATCCTAGAATACCGGCCTAACTGAACTGCGGTTTAGTACCGACTTCGTCAAGTGCGTTGCGTGTACACAGTTGCTGAAAAACCTCCAAGATTTTACTTTCTTTAGGTTGTCGTACTTTCTTTGTACCCAAAAATTGATACCGAACCCCCCTTCTGTGAGGAATCTATATAAACTTAAGAATATTACACCAAAAGAACAGAACCTACAGTATATTCCACAACTTATTGTTAGGTAGCGCCCTTGGGGAACCGTATTTCAGGAGATTTCCTTCTTCAAAGCCTCTATAGCCCCCATCTATCCGCTTATTCCAGACGGCCGCTACACGGAAGAGGCGGGATCTCCAAGTCTGGCCAAAGTATTACGGCGCATTTACCACATGCCGCCTACCGATATTTTCCAGGCTGCCTGGTTTGGGAGAAAAAAAATGCCGGTAAATCAAGCAAGATTGCCTACGTGCGGTTTCGATTTAAAATATATAGGGTTTGTTCCCTGAGAAGAAGGAGTACAGAACTTATGCCTACTAGCTATAGGTACCGGCTCCATAAAAAACTTTTTGCCAAGAGTAAAGAACTTTTTGCCATGAGTAAATAACACCCCAAGCTGCATTTTTTCCCCGGGTTGTCAGTTTGTTGGTCCTTATTACCTATATTTTTTCATTCTTCACTCTGCATCACAAAGGTGACCATCCAAGCCATCAAGGAAGAAATTTTGCAGAGAAATGTATGCCGTCTAAAAATGGCGCAAACTCTTCGAGTATAGCAAGAAGGGCTTTGGTGGAATCTGGATTAATCGAAATGTAATGTCCAAGAATGGCCAGAACATGTTATACTGTAATTTGGCCAGTTTTAGTTTTGAAGGATTAAGTGGCCTAAACAAAAATACATTTTCTTGGACATCAAATTTTGATTGAGTTCGGTGCTCTATTGAAAGCCTGTTAATCTGGACCATTACTTGTTGCTGTCGCTCATGTTGGCCTATTTCTAGTACACTCAATGTCAATGATTCCGATCCTGCTACTAGCTGGATGGAAATCATGTTCACAAGAGGACCAGTAGACATTATCATTTGTTCCTAGTTTGCCCACATCTTCTGTACTCCATGATAATCCATCCAGTTATGTTTCCTTCAAATCTCGTAAAAATTGCTCTCTTGAAAACCAGGGCTGGATCCTTGGAGTTCCTGGGGTTTACTAGCAGGTAGAATTACCTAAGTTGTGCTCGGAGTGATGTGCCTGTGCGCGTTATCAGGGATTAGTGCACGAGAACCTGAAATTGACTTAGCTCTTAGGATCATCGGATCCTAGGACTGTCAGGAGTAGGGAGGGATCGAAGGGGGATTGGAGCTTATCGGCTGATTCCACATCAGATTCAACTCGATGCTCAAGGTACAATTACCTGCTGCTGGTCTTTGTATCCTACAAGCTGTACACTGAGCATATTTTATATGCCTATCTTCATTTGGGTCTCAGAACCCCAAATAATCCACTCCGCTCATAGCTCCACTTCTTGCTGATTTTGGTGAGTATAAATCCATTGTTTCGCCGCACTTTCAACTGCTCCAGCACTTCACAAACTGACACTTTTAACGGTCTTTTGCAGTATATCAAGAGGCAATGTTTTTTTCTTTAAACACAGACTTTTCGTCGTCTCGTGTTTCTGCTTTTCTGCATCTATCGACAATTACTCACCTCACCTTTATTTCATCGAGCAATGGAGCGTTTTTCTTCTCGTATCGTCATAGGCAGCTGGCCAAAGGATCTTACCTCCTCAACGCTCATCGAATCGCTGGTTAATCGAATCCCGGTCAAACTGTTTTATTTTTTTACCCAAATACGAACAATTATCCCATCCTCCTAGTATCCTCCCAGGAGCTCCCAACTAGCATGAAAGGGCCTTCTAGGAAATAATATAATTTTAATTTTTGATATTCTATATTACTTTATCAATTTTTCTAATTTCGAATAAAATTAATGTTACAAGCCATGTTGTGAGTAACACTTCAGCTCTTTTCATCACCCATAATCCAGCCAAAATACGTGAAATGGTCTTTTGGCGTAATAGAGAATGCAAGTTCCCGATATCACTCTAATAACAATATAAAACACTAACAACCAAGAACCTAGCTGACAATCTAGTAAAATGTTTATTATAAAATTCATTTTCATGGCGTTGTCAGTCAATGAAATTTGTTGATAAGTGCCTTAAATCCTTCTACTAAGTCATTCACGAGTATTTATCCGTTAACTCTATCCATCTACCCAATTTTGCTTCC
>JAEMON010000012.1:10899401-10910479 GCA_030264115.1 Lygus lineolaris
AAGAACAAATACTCAACAAACAAATGTATTTGCTTAAAAAAATTCAAATGCACTTCTAAATGTCATGGAAGTCATACCTGCTCAAACAAGTTGGTAGATAGTGATTTCAATAACCGAAAGTTTTTTTGGAACCTATTGTGATGCAGAAAATACATTTCTGAGAGGAGAAAGGCTTTTGAACAACTGCCTAAATCCCCTCCGGCACTTCATCAAGAGCCTACAATACATTTCTAAGAAAATACATTTCTAAGAGGGAAAGGTTTTTGAACAACTGCCTAAATCCCTTCCGGCACTTCATCAAGAGCCTACTTTTTTGATAAAATACCTGGGTACTTGATGAAATGACCAGGCATCCACTGAAGTGGTCCAACATTTGGCTACGTGACTAGTCATTTCAACAAATGACTAATTTGAGTATGTGACGGCGACAGATATATTCCTTGCATATATGACTCTAGAACTACAAAAATCGGTAGAAAACACCCCTGAAATGGGCTTAGGCAACTTGAGTAGGCAACTTCTACGGATTCGGACCCTCAGTGAATCGTTGTTTCATCATTTCCCCATCACAATGGGGAAACGTATGGCAACATCGCCTTCTACCTGCCAATAGAGATTAAGGAAGGTCTATTGTAATTCGTATTTCGAAATGCCGATCGATCTATCAATCCGATTTTGAATCTGGAAATTGATTTGGATTCTGCCAGCAAAACTCATGGATACCTGACATTTCAGAAAATGTTCAAATTTGAGCAAACAATATTTGCACACCATGGAAGAAAATTTAAAAAAAATTGAAACTGAATGTACAAATCTAAGTTTGGTAATACCATTCGCAGAAAGTTTTGCAGAATGAAAATCGATCCACCCGTTCCAGAGAAAAACGGAAACTAATTTTCGTTCATTTTGAAGTGCGACGTGGTGGCAGCTTTTGGAACTAAACGCGGGACATTTCGCCTTAGCTAATTTTGGCCAAAAAATCAGATAAGACGCTAAGGACGGCAGCATACCTACTACCTATAGAGAAGGGCAGGCGCTAGTTTCGCATTGGACTATTCCTTCTCGGTGATAATCTTCGATAAAACAATATCAGTGGAGAGTTTTCGAAAGATCAAACCTGTTCTAACCTCATTCTATCCTAGTTTGTCTTTGTGGGCAATGTGTCAGGGGTATTGAAATATCTCAATTTCTAACCATAATCCTCCGTCCAATCTTTCAATAAAATAGTGACAAGAAGTTATACCTATTTACATTTATGTGTATTACGTGCACTACCAGCAAATACCAGAAATCTCCTGTCCCCTGAAAATTTATGAAAATTGCTTCCATGAAAGTGTATCGTTGGTTGTTACTTGTGTTTCTTTGGTGTTCATGGGCGCCCACTATTTTCCTACTGCCTATCACTATTATATTTTGATTATGTAGTACACAAGTTTGATGGACTTCTTGCACAATTTATTAGGCTTTCCCTTTGTATAAACAAAACAACCTTCAATGATTTCATGTTGTATTTTCCATAGGTACCTTTTAAAATAACGACAGCGCGCATCGGCAAGCCGCACAGTCCCACGAAAAGTAATCATTCTTCTTTCCCTTTTTTCAGACGTTGAGTAAGAGGTCTCAGTTTGTTCCCTGCTATCCTTTTTCGAGGCAAAGCGAGCATTTTTCATTTTATGTCAGTGATGAATCATATTCTTTATCTCAAGAATCCCAGTGCACCTCGCTTCACTGAAGGGTTATTGTGTAATTTTTTCGTGTAATCACTCATGAAATGCGCGAAAGGGAGGGTAGAAACGGAATGGAGTGGGTCCATGTTTCATCCAGTCTTTATTTCATTATCAAAGCGAGAAAGCCCCGAGGGTAGTTAATTTCTCGGGGGTTCTCTAGTTGAATGCAATTCAAGTTTGTGGCATCATCTCATCATCATGTCAACATTTTAACGGTACCTGATGAGTTGGAGTTTATAGATGTCAAGCAATTTGTATGGTGAAATTCTGCTACAAAGCCCATTGTAGCAAGCTTATCTGGTCCACTAAAATAACAGATTTTGATTTGTTTTGATTTTATTCTTCTATACGAAGCAAAATTGGTCGTGAAAAATGAAGTTCTCAGTCTCTGAAATATTTCATGGGGGAAATCTATTTGTTGATAAGATGGCACTTTGAAGGAATAATTTACACTAAGTATGTACTTTCCATATTGAAAAGGGTAGATAATTTTCCAGAAAATAACATTCGAAGAGCCCAGGGGAGAAAGGTGCTAATTACAATTTTTAACAAGGTGATGTTTTAAACTTTCAAATCCGCTTTCCTCGAAATGAGAAAATTGGTTGTTAGCCCCTTTCCTGTGGTCTTCATTTGCCCTCAAAACTAAATAGGTGCCTGTTCTTATAGATATACCAAAAAAGGGCCAAAATTGAGGAGATTTTGAGTGAATGATAAGCACAAACTGGATAACCATGGCGTAAAGGATGATACAATCCATGTCATCGATAGGCTTTCAATAATTTTGATTTGGTAATCAATTCGGGATTTTCATACTTGGTATCCTAGGTGATCTTAACTGATGCAATCCATTTATGAATAATTTATTAACTTGAATATAATTATACTCAATGAATACTAAAGAGGGTCGAAATCGATTCAAAGCCCCTCCCTTTTCAATACCTACGAGTTTATGCATATCAGAATCTCCGCTGACGGTAACATCATTTTGTAACCTTGATTGATTTCAAATGCGAATCAACAGGTTGTTGGTTTAATTCAGAGCCCAACAGTTACTTTTGGAATGAATAAATCATTTCGGCAATATAAGGACCTGGTTTTTACCATATTTACATTTATTCGTGATGTACTTATCTGAAATCATGCAACAAATGGGTAACGAATACTTACAAAACAAACTATCTATATACTCAATTGTGATGCAGTTTTTAACCTCATCTTTCATCGTGATCAAGGCTATCCCTGACGATGTTAAAGATCGATCTTTAACACGCTCGATTTGACATCTGTTCAAGAGGGGTACCTATGCGCTATGGTGAGCAAATGTTCAACTTTGAGCTGCTCCCACGTTTTCGATCTGATGAAACTACACTAATTTGACAAGAAATTTCTGGCTGGATGGTGGTACGCAGGATTTGACATCTGTTGAAGATTCCTTTTTCTGGTTAAAGTTATGGTTGTTTGTCGGATTCACCAATCAGGCACGTCATTGGCTTTTGCTTTTCTCCCAAGTGAAGATCAAAATTTGAGCCAATAATTCATTTAAGCTGCTGCTACTCATTCCCTTGCCCCCTTTATTTCGCTGTACAGAAACGTTGAAATTTCTTGGACGGGAAATCCTTACCTCGTGGTCACCAAGTACTCACCACACCACAGTCGGCATTGCTCAACTTTTCAACAGCCGTCGCCGTTTAATTTGATTAGGGAATTTCTTAGAAGATCATGCTTATTAAATGAAACTATGGATTGACCTTATTCCCCTTACTAACACTAACATTCATCATAAATTAAAATATATGGGGAAGGGCCCTCAGAGTACCTAAACCGAATGCCCCTCCCCACCACCATCTTTCACCCCCTAGACAAGCGGCCATGTTGCTGGCGAACCAGTTAACTCAGTCTACGTCATGGAAGAAGGATGTTCCATGGTCTGCTTCTTCCTTGTGAAGTGAAAAGTTGTGTTCGAGTCTCATATAGTGGTAGTAAGGCATAGCATATCATATTTCATTTTATATTTCATATTTTATTTTATGTTTTAATATATTTCATGGGCATTATCCGTTCTTACCTGATAGTAGCTAACTATTTAGTTTTATTCATTTCAAAAAGTTTCTCTTGTTTGATTATTAGATGTGTTCAAACTCTTTTCAACAAGAAGTGTTTTTAATGAACCTCGTTCTCCTCTACGATGTGAGTTTTTCCTAACAAGATGGCCAATCCCAGACATGATTATGAGAAGATGAGAGAAAATGGAGAGATCACTGACGACGAACAATACCCCATACATCAAACTCCGATATAACTTCACCCTAACATTTACTTATCTCAAATTTAAAAAATACAAAAAGTACCATGTTGATTTTGCTATTCTGAAAACACCCACGTTTTCAGAAGTACAAAAGTTTGTCAGACCCTCATAAAATTCTATAAAACTTTTGACTCAATGCCGATGCTTTTTATCTTCTGAGAATATTACCTACTGAGAGGCCCACCATCGCCTCAACTTCCCTGATCCGTCGAGAATGGGTCTTATATTGCCACGCCTTCCCTTTGAAGAATTCTTCTAGTTTTATAATATATTATTGAATTGAAAATTAATCGTTTTCTTACAATTTCCAGCGTTTTCCAACTGATGCCACGCATGTAATTGAAGTTCGGCCCAGGTGAGCCAATTACGTTTCAGGCTCCGGACTCCTGTTGAATAAAGTATCGGATGGAGGACAAACTGGAGACACTCGATGCCAGAGATAAGTGAGCGTGGCGGACGTGGAGGGGGAAATAAACGAGTTTTATTTGACGGACAAACACGGGCTGAGTCCCTCAGGGCACAATCGGCTCTCCGAACGCCCCATCGAATGAGGCTGGTCGATCGATGGATCCTTCCGGATGCTCTGGGTTAGGATAACTGCCTTCTCGAGCATCTCCCGTCTACCTTTCTCATCAGGACTGTTTGTATAGTGCGACTCTGCCGCTACAATTAGCATGCATGAGTGCACCAGGGACTTGACAAATTCGTGAGATTTTTCTGTTAGCTTCCATTAGCTGTACTTAGATCGAAGATCGTTGAACAGTTAGTGAGCTTTTTGAAATTTTGTCTAGACTGACTATTTTGACTATTTCTAGACTATTACTAGACATTTTCTAGACTAGATTCCCTATGTTGTCTATTTATAGACGGGATTGACTATTTATAGACTAGATTGACTATTTCCAGACTATATTGATTAGTTCTAGACTATTATCAGACGTTTTCTAAGCTAGATTGTCTATATTGACTATTTATAGACTGGATTGCCTATATTGATTATTTATAGACTAGATTGACTATTTCTAGACTAGATTGACTATTTCTAGATTTTTTCTAGACTAGAATGACTATTTTTTCTGGAGTAGATTGATTCCTTTAGTTAGCTTCCATTAGTTGTAGGTACTTAGACTGAAGATCCTAAAACAGTTTGCATGGAGGAATTTCTAACAAATTCGCCCAACCAAATTTTTGATCCCTCAATGGTTTCATTTTTCACGAAAATTCGCTAAAATATTGAAATGAAATGAATGAAAGGAAAGGTGAAAATTTCAGGAGAAGGAGAGACATTTTTCGCTCCGCTCCGGACCGGTATTCCACCAGTTGAGAATAATTCGTTCCGGTCCGGAACAGTATCGATCATTCGTTTCACTCCAGGACGATACCCTACCGGAACTATTAGATAACCCGATTCACCCGTTTTAGTCCTGGATATTTATCCTACCCGGAGCAATTAATATTAATATCCAAAACAATCGATTGGGGTCAGAAATGTTCATTTCTAAATAACATCCCTACACTGTGCGTTTGATAACTTTTCAGTTCTACCCGTAGGGGTCTTAGTGAGTTTGGCGATGGAGGGTGGTAAAAAATGGCATTCTCTCGTTCCAAGCTTATAATTAAACCATATAAACCGGTTATAATTAAACCATCATCAGGGTAATCTGAGAACAGGCAGTACGGGGACCATGTAAGTCTTAAAATAGCTCGGGCTATTCTATAGTTCATCATGCATTATGTTATATTTAGAGATCCTGGAACCTTGAGTGATGTGGTGGAGTCGTTAGACCCCGTGACAAGTTCTAGAAATGCCCGAAAAGGCACTTCTAATTATACTAAACTTGGTCACGTGGAATAATCGGCAATGTGTCCACCACATTATACCTTATTGAAAGTTAAGGCCATCGCTCACATCCTCTCTCCAGGTCCACACGACGTCCATCCAGTTGGGTGTTTATAATGGGTAGCGGCATCCAGGCTTGGATTTCGGTCAAAATTGGTGTATTTAGCTTCCATGAAGCAAAATTGACAACCACCGCTGGCAGGGAAAATACTAACCACAACAACGTCATAACCTTGGCATTCGCTACCTTCTCCACAGATGGAGAGTTCTCTGGCGGAAACCCGAGAAAGCTTCCATTCCTGAATAAAAGAAATGTTAATTATAACATGAAAATTATATTAACATGAATATTTCTTTCCTTTTGTCAAATATTAATGAAAATCCCCCTCCATCTCTTGGAAGACCCTCGAAGGACAGCCATCCGCCGAGGCCAGAGAATCCCACAAGCATAAGCATTTTTTATTGTTTAAAACGAACCATCCAAATCCCCCAAATGCATTCAACAGTCAATCTTGTTTCGTAGAAGCTAAATACACCAATTTTGACCAAAATCCAAGCCCTTATGTCACTACCCGTTGGTTGGCCACTACCAACTGGGAGGACGTCATGTGGAGCTGGAGGAAGGTGAGCGATCGCCGCAACTTTCAATAAGGTAAAACATTATACATAATGAACAATAGAATAGCCCTAGCTAGTTTAAGACTGACATGGTTCCCGTACTACCTGTTCTCATATTGAACTGTTTAAAGCCAGTGTTAGTTTATTCTGTTTCCATTTTCCAGTCGAATTCCAGGTTTGATTCTTTTCCTTATTTTCCATTTTTCCATTTCACATTTTTCCCACAAGAGGAGGCATTTTATTTCTTTTATTTCACTTTTCGAAATTACAATTTATTTCCCCTTATTTTGGATTTTCCTTTTATTTTTCCTTTTTTGGTTCCCACCAAGCATTTTGGTTTTAGGTATTTCATACCTAGTTATTTTTCCTTTTTGGAGAGTTTTCGTTTTGGATATTTTCATACCATTCATCTTTCTTTAATACCATTTTGGTACAATTACGGTGCTATTAAGGTTTGGACAGCCGTAAATGTCCTGGTAGCAGACTGTTCATAGTACTGGGGACTAGCCAATTTTAATAAATTAGAGTTGATAGTCTTTCACAAACCTCACAAAGACCCCTCCAGCCATAAAAGCCAAGATGGAACAATCAATTTTGAACATCGCTTTCAGTTCTAGAAATTTTTTCAATATTGGCAACCTGCTGTCTATTTACGATTCGGATATAATGATTCGGTTCTTTTCACATTATCAATACCTATGTGGAATTAATTTCAAATTTTTGCAAGTTGCTAACAGCATAAATTAGTTGGATTCTCAGCCTGATAGCAGTGAGGCAGAGACGGGATGTGGAGTGTGGGCCCCCAAATCAGTTTCGCTCGTATGGCTACGTTAGTTAACAGTTGCCTACATCCGACCGCCGTTCTTAGGTGGGGAAAGGACACTACAAATCATTCTGGTCGATTAAAGCTGTCCATGCCCCCAGTAAATCATTAGGTTAGCCGAAGTTTCAAGGTTTCCAAGGGAGGAAATAGACCGACCTCTACCGGTGGGGACGGGAAAACGCAGGGGGAAAATCCGATGAAAACGACCGTTTTCTCGGATTTGTGTTTCAGTCGTACAATGGAGACATCGTGGGTGAACATTGAGAGAGAAATGGACTGCCTAGTGGGGGGTAGAATTCGATCAGATTTTCCTTAATGCTAACACCATCTATCCAATGGGTCTATGGATTCTTTATTCTCTCAAATTTTTTGTCTAACGGAGGGTTTTCTAAAATCGTGGAATTATGGAGGAAAATGGATGTTTTCGGAAAGATAACTCATCAGCAATACGATGAAACCGAAATTAAAACTATAGGCCAGAGAAAAAGTTTAAAATTGTTCAGAAATTTTGATTTTGGAGGACACCAATTTTTCTTCTTGCACGAATACATAGCTTCCTACCTTCGGTAGTCAGGAAGTAAAAGTTCGTACTAACTTTCAAGGTTTTTCAGGTCTGCAGGGTGCACAAAAATGGTTTTGAAAAACCACAATAAGAGCTGGGAACTTTGTGCGTTCGCCAAGAATTTCTCCTGTGCTGCATCTACAATAATGGAATAGAACTAATAAACCACAATTTGGAGCCAAAAATACACTTTATTTTTTGAAAACCAAAAGGAGTCATTGAGTAGCTTCCCCCCCTCTCAACACCCCAAATACCCCCCCCCCCCTTTAATACCCCAAACCCACCCCAACCCCCAAATATGAGACAAACCCTCAACCCTCCAAATATGAGAAAAATTGGTCTACTAGGAACTGAGAAGCTGTTGTTTTAGGATTACCAAGCGCATGTGCAGCAGCAACCATTGGTTCGACGGTGACGAAATCCGACCTAAGAGGAGCATATTTTGAGGGGGGGTTAAAAAAAGTTCGTAAGCGATTGCAAAGTTTTTGGTTTGTTATTGAATAATAAATCAAATAAAATCGTTCCAAATGTATGATCTTTATGGTGACACAACAGCAGCAATTTTTATTGTCATAATCAAATTTTGGCGGACGAAAATGTGATATGGGTGAAGTGTTTAAAGATAGTAATTTATGTAGTAATGAAAATTCATCGAATAAAAGAGTATCATTTTCCAACTTTAATTTTCTGAATGGTTCCTATTTACCAGTAGGTATCGAATATCCTCGGGCATAATCTAGGAATAGGTGCGATATGAAAACACCGTCTATACCTAAATAAAATTAAATCAAATTGCGACGGCCCTTTGTAAGGGCAAATTTTCCATCATTGAAATAATAGACTATCGTCAGTAGTTGTTCCACTTCAATAATGAAGCTGGTCTTCTCTCTGGTCATCGCTGTTTTCTTCGTCCTCATGGGCATTGCTAAAGCAGCTACCGTACATTATGAAGATGTGCCTTCTGGTCACGTCTTGCATCATTTCAGTGGTGGTGAAATCACCGAGTATGCTAAACCTCGTCATTCACGTCGTACTCTGCGGCAAATTGCCAAGAAACTCTTCAATCTTGGAGGCGACGATGAATAATGGCGTGATTGGATGATTTCAAATTTATTAATGAAAAATATATGAAGATTGTTGTTCAGACCGTGTTTTAGTTTCTACCTTTATATTTAGACGAATTTATTTACAATGTATGTGGGGAGCTGGGAAGAGACACGTGGGAGCTACATGTGTCGCCCCCTCTCCCCACCAGGTGGCCAAGTAAGGGAGATACCCCCACCCTACCGGGTGTGTATTCGGGGGTAAATGAGTTGGCCCATTGGCCCAATAAATTATTCCAAAATACTTCATAATCCTGAGTCCTTATTGACCTTCCCCTGCACCCATAACATTGGTGACCAAGACCTGAATTCCAGAACAATCAGCCTCATTGGGACAGTGGCCTAAGCACCATCGCCGGATGAATCCATCAAAATTTTGTTTCCGAAACTACTAAACATAGTGGAAGCTTAGTTTTCTTATTAGAGAGTAGCATTTTTGCTTTTTTTTTCTTGTATTTCAGTTTTTCAAACCTGGGCTGTGAAATGATACGAAAAAGTCATTAAAGTAAAAAATCTCAATGAACTAATTAAAATAATTTAAAACTTTTTGTTTTATTAATTCATTTGGTTTCTCGATTGTTAGAACGAATGGATTTTGAAGCTTTTGAATTGCCAAAAGGAACTCAAGGTAAAGAAATAATTGGAATGATACCTGAAATAAGCGTTGCGAAACGCAATTAGCGAAACCAATGAGGTTTGATCGTTTTTCTAATGACGCAATTTAGAAATCCGATTTCTCGATAGTGAACTACCTGATAGGTATATAAAACTAGGGATTCAAGGCCCGAAGCCATTTCCTAGTGGGCATAATGAAGCTGATGTTGTTTTTCGTTGTTGTAGTCCTGGTTGTCAACGCTATGGAAGGGAAGCAAGCTGGGCGAGTGGAACACGCAGCCCCGTCTTTCGTGGCAAATTTGTTCAGCTCGATGAGAGGTATTCATTTCGAAGAATGATATCAGCTTACCTTATAATAAATTTAATTTAAGTATATTAAATTTAAAATAAAATTCATTTGTGGAAGCATCCATAAAAAAAAATGATATCACCTTTTCTTAATCGGAATATCTGCGATTTTGGCAGATTTGGCTGAATGTTAGTCTCTAGGTACTTTCTATTATAGGTACTATTTACCTGAGGCAGCCATAGAGCTTATGGGCTTCATCCAACATCTCACTGATCAGGGCAGGTCTGGGCTGCTTCCATGTGCTTCATATCCAGGTAAAGGCAATTTTTCTGTTCGATGGTCCGAAATCTGCTTCGCAAGTTGATGTTCCTTCTAAGCTCCAGTGAGTAAGATTATTATAATGAACGTGTCTTCATCGTTTATTTTCCTCCAAGGATTGTACAATTTGGTGAAAGAGGATGAAACAAAACAAATCTGGCAATTTTGTCGGCATTCTTCAATAATATAACAATAAGATATAAATAATATATAAATAACAACCTGGGAATAGATTAGAAGTATCCGGAAGCAGGGGAAACCTACCTATCCAGAGCAATGAGAAGATGTTGGATTGAGCCCTTGAGCACTGCCTCAAGTCAATAGTACCTATAATAGAGAGCTCCTAGTGACTAACATACAAATCTGTCCCACTGGCAGATATTCCGACTGAGAAATCTATTAATTAATAAATTAAGATTAAGGATAAATTAATTTTCATCCTTTCAGGTCTGGTTGGGAGATTAACCGGATGATTCAAGGAGCATTACATTTGGCAGAGATTCGCAATGTGGTATCTGAAGATCAAGTCCTATACTTGAAGGTACCTACGAACTGGATATTTTCAAAATTACAATAATTACATGATTATTGACATGAATAGTTGCTACCATTTATTATTTAAATATTGCCTTCAAATATGACACTACACGCACGCACACAATTGTTGCAATAAAAATAATGGTACCTATCATTCTAGAAAGGTTATACAGCACAAGTTATTATTTATTCAACATTTTCAAGTTATTACAGCTAATAAGATTGGAAGATAAATAATTTTTTACGAGTATAGTTTTCTATGAACAAAATTTAGTGTCAAATCGTAAAGCCTTGGCCATTGCTCTTACTCCCCTATTTTGAAACTGCGGATTGCCGTTGAC